>VZTU01032709.1:34015-48332 GCA_013400835.1 Zapornia atra
GGTGGTGGAGTCTCCTTCTCTGGAGATATTCAAGTCTCGTCTGGATGCCTACCTGTGTAATATGAGCTAGGGAGCTGCTTTGGCAGGGGGGTTGGACCCGATGATCTCTCGAGGTCCCTTCCAACCCCTATGATTCTCTGATTCTGTGAATATGACTCATTCCAGATTGCTTTCTTTTCCCTTTCAGTCGTTAGGGTGATATCAGAAAGTGCTGAGGTATCAAAAAGTTGGTTATCCTCCTCCTAACTCCAAAATTCAGCCATATGGAGATCAACTTCTAAGTCAGTACCTTTGAGTTCATCTAAAGATGAAAACCTTGCTTACCTGAAGTGATTGTAAGATAATTTCTTGTTGAAAATATTCTTTGGTTTTTTTTTTTTTTAAATCACAATGGTTTGTTTGCATTCAGATCTGATAGATGATTAGCATTTGCCCACTGCTGCTCTCAGAGAGTTATTGGATGATGTTTAAAATTATACCATGTGCTGTTTTCTACCAGTTTTCTAGCAAGCAAGAGACACATACTATCTTCATCTGTATTTTGATACAATTTTTAATATTTTTCCATCTACATTCTCCATGGTAATGGTTTTACATTAGAAAACAGGAGAGTGGTAGGATACTGTATTTCTTTGCAGAGGCCTACAACCTTAACCTTTCTCATTGCTGCTGCTTTCAAAACTCCCCCATAGGCTGTACTGTCCTTCATGTATAAGACAGGAAAACTTGTGTAAGGTTATTACTGAGTTTTACCAACACAGAACTAGAAGTACCCAGCAAGCAGCAAGTGAAGAGCTTAAGAACTTTGCTGTGGTACTGAACTGTGCCATATGCAGGTGTTCATAATGGTGGATTTTCACTGCATGAGTAATTGAAACCTTGACCATCTTTCAAACAAGTTCTTGCAGTGAAGGGAAGTGTTACCTGCTCATGGCTGGAAACTTTGCTCCCATGTGTTGTTCCAGTGATCAAACGGGGCTTGGGTATGAAACCATAACGGCTTGTCTACTGGGTCTGAAGACTGGAGGGTCCTACATGCTACTTCTGTTGGGCTTTTTCTGTGGTAAGATTTCATAGATTAGTTTGCACAACTACCTTCTTGGAGTTGGAAAAAGGCATTTTCTGGTTTTTGGGGGATTTTTTTTTTTTGAGCCTGGAATTCTTTTTTCTCAGACACAATGTCCTGTCCACCTATTCAGATATATTACTGTGATGTAGACAAAGTTATACATGGGAGTATTCTGTTCTTGAAAAATGTGGAAGAGCAAATGGTTACTGTGCAAAATGCTGGTCAGCAGGCTTACTGCCTGACCTGAACTGCAAAATAATTCCTCAGTTAGAAATTATCTAAGGATATTGGGCAGCATAACAGAATGAAACCGAGCACTTTATTGATACACAGTGAAAAATTAAGAAACAGAAGTCATCATTAGGCCACATTAACGGCGTCAGGTTAATGTCTGTATCTGCAAATTTTTTTTATCGGTGGATTTTCTGCAATATTATTTGTACTTATGTTTTGATAACTTTTAATATTAAATAATTTAAAATATATTACTTTTGTTTCTGTGTTGAGCTGTATCTAAACATCCTTTCAAGTACTATTTCTTTTCCATCCTCATTTACTGTAGTGCTTCCTGTACTGAAAACACTCATGTGTTTGTGCTTGTTCTGGCCCTTCTCTGCAAATTTACTATATATTACATTTTTTGAAGATAGTTTGTCAGGAAAACACTGAAGAATCATACAATGGCATGGGTTGGAAGGGACCCCAAGGATCATAGAGCTCCAACCCCGCTGCCACAGGCAGGGCACCAACCTCAGGCCTGGATCTACACAAGGTTGCCCAGGGCGCCATCCAACCTGGCCTTGAACACTTCCAGGGACTGGGCATCCACTACTTCTCTGGGCAGCCTGTTCCAGGGCCTCACCACTCTCTCTGTAAAAAACGTCCCCCTAATATCTAATCTAAACCTTCCTTCCTTTAGTTTTAATCCATTCCCCCTTGTCCTGCCATTATCTACCCTTTTAAAAAGTTTAATCCCCTCCTGCTTATAAGCTCACCTTCAAGTGTGGGAAGGCTGTAATGAGGTCCCCTCTGCAGCCTTCTCTTCTCCAGGCTGAACAAGCCAAGCTCCCTCAGCCTTTCTTTGGAGGGCAGGTGCTCCAGCCCTCTAATCATCCTTGTGTCCCTCCTCTGAACCCTCTCCAACAGTTCCACATCTTTCTTGTATTGGGGGCCCCAGATCTGGACACAGCACTCCAGATGGGGCCTCACGAGGGCAGAGTAGAGAGGGACAATCACCTCCCTATCCCTGCTGGCCACCCCTCTTCTGATGGAGCCCAGAATACCACTGGCCTTGTGAGCTGCAAGAGCACACTGCTGGCTCATGTGAAGTTTCTCATCCATCAGAATCCCCAAGTCCTTCTCAGCAGGGCTACTCTCAAGAGGCTCTTCTCCCAGTCTGTATATATGTCTGGGATTCTTCCGACCCAAGTGCAACACCTTACACTTGGCAGTGTTGAACCTCATTAGGTTCCCCCGGGCCCATCTTTCCAGCCTGTCAAGATCCCTCTGGATAGCTTTGTATTACGGGAATAGGTTATAGAAACTGATATAATAAAAAGATTAACCAGTAACAGTCACTGAACTGCCATTTTTAAGATGGCAGTATATCATGCTACATTACTATCTGTAGATAAGCTTTTGTTAAACTTTTAAAGCAATTTGAGTAGGTAATTATTAGTGGTTTAGTAGTCTAAAGCAGGATTGATGGCAGCCTGATTGGCTGTAGCAGTTACTAAAGTTCACATTTTATGACCTCCTTAAAAATATTAATTTAGAAGCTTATGAATTACTCTCTAGAGTCACCCTGAGTTAACAAATACTGAGCTGTATTTTAGCTTTTGAATCTTTTTTTTTTTTGTTAAATAATTTCTGTCTGCTACTGAGCTTTATAGTGTTTTTCAAGAACTATCATTTCCTAGATAAAGCAGGAGTAACTCTTTCATGGCCAGCACTGGGTTGTGCAAAATGTTCTGATAAATAGTCTTGTTCTGTGCTGGTATTAAAGACGACCCTGGCCAGTCACTTCTGCCCATCCTTTGTGCTGGGTGGGGCAGTTATTTGTGTGATAAGGTGGTAGTTGAGGAGCTGGGCTACACTTATAAAAGTAGGCTAGTCCAACTGAATTACCATCCTAATCTGCTTCACTGGGTGTCTTTAAAGGAGTTAGTCTTGGGAGATGCTGGGGCAGGCATGAGGAGCTGAGATAGGTAGCTCTTCATCCCAGAGCTCTGGTTCAACCTGAGCTACTGCCGTTAGAAACACCGGCACCGTTTTCAGTGTTGTTCATGGCCTAACCCAGTGGGCAGTGAAAACAGCCGCATGTGGGGGTTGGGAGGAGAAAGTCGAAAAGAAAAAGTTGCAACCTGTGGGTTGAGGTAAACACAATTTAATAGGACAGTAATTAATAATGATAAAATAATGCACAAAAGTGATGCACAGCGTGATTGCTCGCTACCTGGAACAGCTAGTTCCTGAGCTGCGCCGCCTCTCAGCCAACCCCATGGTTATATACTGAGCATGATGTCATATGGCATGGAATATCCTGTTGGCCAGCCTGAGTCACCTGTCCTGGCGGTGTCCCCTCCCAGCACCGCTTGCCTTCTTGTTGGCAGGGCAATATGAGAAGCTGAAAAGTCCTTGACCACTTGGCAAAAGCTTAAATAGCAGTGTGTTATTGACATTATTCTTACCCTAAATCCAAAACACAGCACTGTGTGAGCTGCTGAGGAGAAAATTATCTTAGCTGAATCAGGACATTGTTATGTGTGCTTGCCTTCAGCTCTTGACTTTCCTCTTTTCCTCTGCAATTTACAGGACCCAAGTCAGAGCATTTAACAAAGCATTTAGTGAGCAAGATGCAGAGGCTGAAGTGCTTCCACAGATGGGAAGAGCAACTGAGAACACAGGCGTTGTGCTTGCATGGGCTCCTCAGAAACGCGAGGCATGCTGTGGTGCAGCAGTGGCCTGCTCTACTGAAAGCTGTGTGGCCCTGTGTTTGAGCTGACCATCGGTAACCCTTTGGAAGGCAGTGAGAAGGTGGAGTCTTTAATAGCCTTACCAATGGGGACTTTGTGGTGGGAGCTCTGGCTCCTTTTAGTGTGTCCCTCAGTGGTTCTGATGGGACGGGGAGGGGAAAGACATTGTCAGATGAGCTAAGGATTGCCTCCAAAGAAGGCATGAGAAGCCTTGGAAGGATTTTGTCAGGCATTGTGAATCTTGGCTTAGCTGACTGTGAGCGTAGCAGTTCTGTGTCAAAGGCTGTGCAATTTGCAGGTCAGTGCAGTGCTAATGCTGAGGCAGCAAGCTACTTACGAGATGCTTTCTCCTTCGTATCACCGTTGCAGCGGGGCCTCAGGGCCTGCATATTCTCTTCCTGGGAGAATTCAGATTTTCAGCTCGGCAAAACAGCTCTGGGGCTAGGCTGCAGCAGAGAGAGGTCCTTGCCTCTAACGGATCTATGTAGGAAAGATAAACCATTGTGAGGGACTGTGGACAATTCCGATGGCATTTAGGGGACTGTGGCCAGTCAGGGAACCAAGCTGGTGGGAAGAGAGTGGAAAAAGTATGGGGATGAACCATGTGCTACAGGATTTGCAGTTAGACAGTATCAAGGCTAGTTTTGGTGAGTCTGTTGGGTGTTGGTGAAATAAACTTGCCAATATTAAATTGTTAGAAGGAGGTGCTGAGGCAGGTAGAAGCTAAAGTTTCAAGTGTTTGGCCAAACAACTGCTTATGTGTGTGTTTCCTTTCCTGCAGTCCACCCGCTGTCTGCTGGTCCTGGTTCTGGCCAGGCCTGTGTTATCACTGCTTGGGGAGGTTGACTCTGGCCTGGTCAGAACCAGGACACTGCTGCACCTGTGGGCAGCCCGGTTTGTTGCAGAGGACCTTGAAAAGATTTGGGAAACATTGCTAAATCCACAAAGTTGGGCAAGGAAATAGTGATTCTCTGCTTTGTGCTTTCACAGAGGCTTCCATCTGGAATTTTAAAATAGCATCTAAGAGCTTAGAGAAACCCTACTGCAGTTGTTCCTTCTTAATGGCCTAGGGATAGTGGAATTCAGTGTTATTAATCCCCATGGAGCGTCTCGTGTCATCACTTGATTGCTGTTTTGAAAGACTACTGTCCTTTTCCAGTCAGGCAGTGTGTGCTCAAGCCTGTCCGAGTTAGGCTAGCTTAAACAGGCCAAGTAATAGACCTTTGCTGTTATTTAAACTGTTTGACCCTGTTGCCTGAGTGAGTAAGTTCAGAAGCAGCTACACAGGCAATTTCACATGCGGATCATGACGTCAGCAGAGAAAACGAATCGTGATGAGCTACTGTAGTATAGGAATATAGGATTCTCTGGTCATTATGGATGCAGAATAAGCTGGAAGGTACATGTCTAAACTTACAGCTGCAATAAGAGGTGCTAGTGAAAACTGAACCTTTAAAAGCAGACACTTTTGCAGTGAAGAGTTTCAGTGCCACTCCTTTCAGATCTCTCTCCAGCTGCCTGAAACATCAGTGGTCCTGACATGGCCTTCTTTCTCTGAACAGATTGGGAACTCCTCCAAACATTTGAAGGGTTAGGACCTATACCACATACTGTCTTATCTGAAAGAGGTTGTGTATGCTTTGATGACTGCTTGCTAAAATAGGTAATAAAAAGTTGTTTCCTTCCAAATGTCCAAAGAAAACAAGGGTAGTCTTCTCTAGCCACTCTGCTTAGTATTATGTAGTGGTTATGGCAATAACAGGTTAGGAACCCTCAGTGTGAATGTGTTAATTTTGGTTACAAACATACTGAATGAAAATTTAAATTATGTGGGTATCTCATCTCAGGTGTTTCTGAATTTTACTCCAAATGTTTATGGGACAAAGGACAAGCAGTTGCATACAACTTGTGCTTCTACCCCAATGTCCTGGTTTCAGCTAGGAGGGAGTTTATTTTCTTTCTAGCAGCTGGTGGAATGCTGCGATTGGGAGTTAGGATGAGAGTAGTGCTGATAACACATGGATGTTTTAGTAGTTGCCAAGCAGTCAAGGACTTTTCTGTTGTTCATATTGACTTGCTAAATGAGAAAGTAGGGGGCACCCAGGAAGCTGGGAGGGGACACAGCCAGGACAGGTGACCCAAACTGGCCAAAGAGGGTGTTCCATATCAATTACATCATGCTCAGCATAAAGGGGTGTGGAGGAGGAGCTCATGGCTCCAGGATGTGCAGTTTTTGGGTATGGTCCTGTTTTGGGACAGCTCTGAGCTGTATGGCCTGAGTTGTGCAATTTGGTGTGAAACTGCATTGTGTATCACCAGTTTTGTCTATTTTGCTGTAAAGTCATATTATTGTTGTATCTCCTTCTCTCTCCTGTCCCAGTAAGGGTCCTTATCCCAACCCACATGGTTTGCCTTTTTTCCCCCCTTCCTCTTTCCCTCTCCCCCCTACCAGAGTGAGTGGTTACGTGATGCTCAGCTCCTGGCTGGGGTCAAAACCACAACACCCAACAATCGAACGATGAGAATAACCCATTGATGTTCCTGCAACACAAGCTGCTCCTGACTGTAGCACCTTGATTTTGCAAGGTGATAGACTGTGGTAGCTTCTGAGTGTTTTGATGTCATGCAGTCATGCCGTGGTTTAGTCTGCTCCTTATCCAGCACTACCACGTTTCAGCATGTCTTTGTAGCTTTCACTTTTTGCAGAACTCACTGGAGATGTAGGTTGTTTCAGCATCCTGTTCCCTGTCTCAGTGTTGGTACTCAGCCTCTTAGTCTGCATCAATACTAGGAAATTAAACATGGGTGGGAGGGTTCTCTGATGCTGAGGCCAAGTGGCATGGCTTAACTCTCAAGCACACTATTAGGCTTCAGAACAGGACAGTCACTTCCACAACCCCTGCTGGGAATGGTCTCAAGCTTGGGATAGCTCTCCCAGGTGTCTGCAGTGCTGAGGCCTAGCAGTAAAGTTCTAGTGCCTATGGTCTGTGCTACACCTGTGTGGTGGTTCAGTCCCAACCAGTGGCTGAGCACCACTGCTTGCTTTGTCCCGGAGGAGGAGAACAAGACAGAGCCTCCTAGGTTGGGATAAGGACAGTTTAATGTCAAAAAGCACCATGAAAGGGGAACAATAACAGCCCATCACAAATTACACTCACAGCTGGTGATAACAGAGTGCTGCACAATGCAAGGACTGCCCCTAGCCCTGGAGGCACCCAGGAACACCCCTCCCCAACCAGCCCCTTTTATGGGGGAGTGATGTCAGGTGGTGTGGAAACAGCTCACCTGGGCTGACTCAGCTCACCTGAGCTGGCTGTTAGGGCAGGTTGACTCTGGCATGGCCAGAACCAGGACAACCTGTTTTACTAACTCAGATGAGGTCTGAGTTGTGCATTATCTTTCAATGCCAAGCTTTCCCAAACAGCAGCGGGTAACAGGGTCCAGTTCCACCAGTGGATGGAGGAACCCATATAGGAGGAATATCTGTTCTCTGAAAAGGCAGTGACAATTGACAACACAGTTTTGCAAGGAATCCATCCACTCTAGTGATAAATGACACTAGCAAAAGAGAGAGAGTGTACTTAAACCAAATTGTACTTTTAAATCTCAGTACTTTTGCTAGCATACACATTATTGGTGATGACTGGGTTTAATGAGAAGTGCAAAATGCGTGAACATTGTGTGAGACAGGGTTAGAAGAAACCTTAGTAAAGAAAAATTATAAATAACTTAAAAGTTCAAATATACATAGATCATTCTATTCAAATGTTACTATCATTAGTAAGGTTTGGAGGTTTCTTGAACTGTAATTAACCTAGCAACAACGAAATGCTGTAATCAAAGTGGCAAGCTGTGATACTTGGCTGGCAAGCTTACCTATAGAACTGCAGTTTCCTATAAAGTGGCGAAGGGGGAGCTACACACAGATAATTCGTCCTTTAGCCCTTCGTATGTAAGCATGCTTTCTAGAGCAATACATCACCTTAATTATTACACCTTCTGCAGCAGGATAGGATTATCTGACCAGATATTTTTTTATTGCCAAATTACTTGCCCATACATTGTGAAAATATTTTCTGTGTCTGTGTGTGTATTTCATCAGCTACGCTCCCATCTGTCAGCCCAGGGTGAACGCTTTCATTGCTTAATCAGCTTTCCAGGTCTCCTGTGCAGGCACAAAACCACCACAGTGAGTCGTACAGAGACGTGGTGGTGTGTAAGCGATTATTAGAGGTAGTTCTCCCAACTTTTGGGTTCCAGGAGCGACACTCATGCTGGATCCAGTGAGATCACAAACGTGGTTATTTACTAGGAGAAGCCGATGTTTTTCTCCCCTCTATTTTTACATTTGAGGATAAAGTACAATTTATGTTCTGGGCATCATCTTGTGGAAGTTCTAAATCACTTCATGAGGCTTTCAGCCTGGCTTGTGTCATTTATCCCTCAGCACTCAGTCCATTTAATCCAGGCCTCTCAGCTGTACAGACCTAACTCCTGTTGTGAGTGATCGGCCTGCTTGAGTGCTCCCAGCTTCTCCTGTCACATCACATTTGCATAAAAGAGGACGGATAACCAAATTTGAGCACACAAATGAAAATGCTAAGCGCTGAACCTGTCACAGTTGTTGTTCAACTAATTGTGAAAAATTTGATTTGCTGGCTTTTCACTGTTTATCATGTGGACCCCCTTCTCAAATTTGCCTTGGCTTCTGCTTCTGTACGTGTAGCTTTTAAACTCTCTACACAAGCAGCCCACCCTGGGGATTACTTACCTCTCCTACCAGCTTTTAATGTTGGCTCATCTACTTGACTAAATTAGGCCACCATGGCAAACAAACACATAATTAAAAACCTGGGAAAGACAACTGCAGTTGCACTTCTTAAATTGATTTTGCAGACTATTAGTGGTATATGCCTTTGCATTTTCCTGTTTTGTCTTGTCCTCCTATAAACCCTGAAAATGTCTTTGCTTTTGGTTATATATGGGGGGAAAATATATTATTTCCAAAGGGAGACTAAGATTTTTCTTCTAAAAAGGAAACAGTAAATAAAACCACGTTCTTATTTCTGGGTACTTTGTAGCAGTCTATTATGGAGATGTTGCATTCATTTGAAATTAAGACCCATTTTTGAACTGGCTTTGAAAGCTCATGGATTGATCAAATTACTGTGATTTTTTTATATTTTTTTTTTCAAAATTCTGGGGTTTGACTTAGCTTTCCAAGTGTGCTTACAACTGCTGTCACACTTCTAGTTCAGATCACCTCTTATATGTAGAATTTACCCATCACTTCTTATAATGTGTACTAAAAGGTCACTAATTAAAACAGTTGAATGTCATGTTGCTTTTTTTTCTGAGGGGCAGTTCAGCCAAACAATTATCTATACAAATGTGCAAAAAAAGTTAATCTACCTACCCAAATGATCCATCTGTTCAGAATCAACGCTGGTTGTACTCTGAAAGCCTGCAACTGTCATTGTTTAGAAGGTGGATGGTAACGTGGACATAGTGGATACAAATCCATAAAGGCCACTGAAAACAACTAAAAACAACCTGATAAGAAAAGCTGGTATTTAGACACAAAGAATTAACATATTTTTTCTGGCAGTGCTAAAATATCAAAATAATTGCTTTTGAATGAAGAAAATAACTTGTCAGCAGATATGACTGAAATATTGTTTAAAAATAAAATTGAAAAAAACATTTGGCTTAAAATGCTTTTCAATTTCATTTCATTCTGCTGGTGAAGGAGAAGTCCCTGAAGTGACCTTCGTGTCAAGTGCAGCTCACTGATAACAGTGGGAATAATGTGGCATAATCCCTTTCACAAGCTGATCAAGGCCTATCTTAAAACTGTAGGATATTTCAATCTGTTTCTCTGGTAAGTTTGGAAACAAACAAACAAACATAAAAAGGTTTTTTTCCCCTGATTATTACAAACTGTAAAATTTTTGGCCTAAACTGATTTATGTCCAGGTTAACTATGGCTAGCTATCCTTTGTTTTAAATCATTTTTCTCCCTTTGTGATGTTTACATTTTTATAGGTTCTCAGACAGCTGTCGTGTCATCGCTTTCTTCATTTTACTTGGCTGAACGGGCTGAAGTGTTAAAGGGCTTTGACCGACAAAGTCTGATGGTATAAGATACTAACATCCACAGTTCAGCATGCTGGACATCACTGTCCTTTATTTTTCCATTAAACTTTACTTGTTTCCTCGTTTTTACTACTGGATTCTGCTGTGATTAGAAATACAACTGGAGAAATAGCACTTGCTGGACTCTATGCTTGCTGAATTTTGCTTGTCTGTGATCGCTATAATACTATCAGTTTCCTTTTTCACATCCTTCCTTCACATCATACTACTCCCTCTCCAACAGCTTTCCAAAGTTGTCCTCCTTTCCTGTCCTCTTTCTCAAGTTTGCCAGTGAATTACATTAAATGCACAGATCATATTTGCAAAATAAAATGTTTGGTAGAGGAATACAGATGTATTTGGAAGAGACTGTGTCAGGCCCATGGCATCAAATGGAGGAGCAATGGAAATTTAAGAAATGAGTTAGCTAAAAAAAAATAGTAGTTAAATAAATCTGCACTTGACAATCTACAACTACATTGCCAACAGGTCTGATTCTGAAAATCTGAAGTAGCACCTCTTGATCCAGAACAAAAAGGTGACTTGCAAATTTCCAGAATGTTGTTGCATCATTCAGATACTCCAAGTAACCTTCAACAAGATGTTCCATGGTGAATCTGGTATTCCCTCCCAGCTTTTCCCACTTGCAAAATATATCCCAATAGTTGAACTGTCCTGAGATATCTTTGTGATCAAAGAGGCAGAAGATTTATCTACTCATGAAAATAGGGACCATTTTCTGAAACCATTTTCTTCATATAGAATCATAGGATCATAGAATGTGTTAGGTTAGAATGGATCTTTAAAGGTCATCTAGTCATCTAGTCCCCTGCAGTAATCAGGGACATCTTCACTAGATCAGGTTGCTCAGAGACGCATCAAGCCTGACCTTGAACATCTCCAGGGATGTGGCCTCCACCACCTCTCTGGGTGACCTGTTCCAGTGTTCCACCACCCTCATAATGAAGAACTTCTTCCTAATGTCTAATCTAAACCTACCCTGCTCTAGTTTAAAACCATTACCCCTCCTTCTGTTGCTACATGCCCTCATGAACAGTTCTTGCCCAGCTTTCTAACAGGTACCTTTCAGGTACTGGAAGGCCACTATAAGGTCCCCCTGGAGCCTTCTCTTCCCAAACTGAACAAGCCCAACTGTCTCAGCCTATCTTCATAGCAGAGGTGCTCCAGCGCTTTGAGGCCCTCCTCTGTCCGATTCCAACAGGTCCATGTCCTTCTTGTGTTGAGGGCTCCAAAGCTGGACACAACGTTCCAGGTGAGGTCTCACCAGAGCAGAGTAGAGGGGCAGAATCACCTCTTGATCTGCTGGCCACACTTCTTTTGATGCAGCCCAGGATGCAGTTGGGCTGCAGATGCATGTTGGTGGCTCATCCACGAGTATTCCCAAGTCCTTTTCCTCAGGACTGCTTTCAAGCACATCATCTCCTAATCTGTATGGATAACGGGGGTTGTCTCGATCCAGGTGCAGGACATTGCACTTGGCTTTGTTGAACCTCATGAGGTTCACCTGGGCCCACTTCTCCAGCCTGTCCAGGTTCTTCTGTGTGGCTTCCCGTTCCTCCAGTACATTAACCTCATCACCCAGCCTGCTGTCATCAGTAAATGTGCTGAGGGTGCACTCAATCTCACTGTCAGTATCATTAATAAAGATATTAAACAGCACCGGTCCCAGCACAGACCCTTGAGGAACATCGCTTGTCACTGTCTTCCATCTGGACTTTGAGCCGTTGACCACCACCCTCTGGATGTGACCATCCAGCCAATTCCTTATATATAAAGAGAGAATCAAAATTTCTTTACTTACCCTGTTCTTCAACAGTGAGGTTAATATCAACTGATAAACTCTTATCCCATCTTACCATGCAATCATTTGATTTGGAAACCTCATAGACACGTTAAAGCTGGCAGCAGAGGATTAAATATTCAGGCTTGTGCACCATATTAGTCTTAGGAAGATCCTTGTTTATGGATAAGATTCAAACCTTTGTTTTTTTCTCAGATTTTAACAAGAAAACAAAACATGGTTTTCTCACTTTGTTTCTAATATAAGCATATTGGAAAGTGGAAATTTTATTATTCAACCCTGGAATTTCTTCATTTATTAAAAAAAACCCTACCAAACCTCATCCTCTGTTTTACTTCCTTTGCTTCTCTCTGGACTCAGTTATGTATTTTGTTAGATCTATGCTGCTGTAGTGGTGTAAGAAAAGGAGAATGACTGTAACAGCCAGAAAACAAAATTTCTGCTCTTGGCTTAAGTTTTGTGGCCAAAATATTTTTGACAGTAGAACTTAAATGGCAGTTTCTGAAAAGGGAAATTAGGTTTTCAACTTTCTTGGGTGAGTTTATCTGTCTCCCAAGTAAATGTGAACACCCACCTGATTTATAATTTCAGAAACTACATTGCAAAATTTCCTTAGGTCTTGTATGCTTCAATAACCTTACCCACAAAATGTTTTGCCAGGCAAGTCAGAGAAACACAACAGAGCCAGGGCAAGAAATGTGTTTAAAATTTTCAACAAGTATTAATGGGAAATGTTTTGCCATATTCCCTCAGCTCTAATAAAACCTACGCTTTCCATTTATCCTTCAACAAGGTATCTATTGATGTTTGATTAAAAACAATCTCCCCTGCTCCTGTAAGTACCTTTGTGTAATTCAAGGGGATTTTCTCATTTTCCCAGGTCCACTTGGGTAAATAAAGGCTTCTCCTTAGCTCAGCCTCTTAGGCTGGATGTTAGAACAAACAAACTTCCATTAACTTGGTTATTGTTTTGCTTTAGATTGCAAGTAACTTCATCAGCATGTAAGAGAGACAACTGCTCCATCTCCCTCCTGTGTATTCCATCCTACAAAGCTGACCCCCTTCCCACGAGCTTAGCTCTTGACTGTAGCTCAATGCAACAGAACAAGCACACACAGAACGGTTGCCCACGTGCACATCCCCATGGTCTGTGGGTGTTTGTGAAGAAAGAGATATGTTAAATTGCCTGCTCTTTTTATATATACATAAAAGAAAACTTATTTAGCTGGTGGCAGAATGTGTGTTGACCTACTGTATTACAGTATAAGCATGAACAAGGTTACTTCCCCCCCCACTTCTTTCTGCTAAATAATAAGGCAACTCATGCTGAGGGTGCACTTAAACTATACCTATAACTCTTGGAAATTCATAGATTGTATGGCCAAATGGGACCATTATGATCATCTTGCCTGACCTCCTCTATAGCACAAGCCATAGGGTTTCGACAACATAACAGTATTTGTAATTTCATATGCATTAGAGTGCTATTTATAGGATATATATTGTATTGAAATGCCAGAATATTCATTGCTCTGAAATTCCACTAGATAATTTTACTACTGTAGTGGCACCTACAGCATTCTCAGTTGGCACATATTAATAATAAAAAATTTTCAAGCAGAATTTCAAGTGATTTGCTAAAAATGTGACTACTAATAATACCTGTGCTTGGGACAACAGCTGCAAAACCATATGTTTAATATAAAAATGCAGTTGATACAACATGACCCAAGTAATTTATTACTTACCAAGTACTGGAGAACTTGAGGTCTAATTGAGAAAAGAAAAATTATGACTAATTGGTCCGTTGGTCCATTTCACTGACTGGAGCATTTTAGCAAGAATAGAGAAAAGTAAACCAAAATTTGGGCACCTTTCACAAGGCTTACTTTTGTCCTGTGCTAAAGCTCTTTTTCCTTTGGGCTGATATAAAGTACTATGGTGCTTGGTTTTCATTTTCATGGAACCACTGCAATAAACAGCTGCTACAAACGGGACCTGGTTTTACGTGGTGACTAGGGCAGAAGCAGACAACCTCTCTGTTACAAGCTGAACTGCATCCCTTGCCCTGCTTTATGAAACTCTCGCTCTTCCCTTATATGGGGAAGCATATTTAAAATTACTATTTCCCCCCCAAAAAAAAACCCTCACTGGTCCTCAACTTTCATTTCCCAAAAAATTATCTGAAAGCCAAAAAATGGTTTTGGTGGTTTCTATAGGAGTAACTATCTCAGTGAACAGTCCTGAAGGTCCCAGTCAAACCAAACCAGCTTCACTACTCAAATAATCATAGGGGTTGGAAGGGACATCCAGAAA
>VZTU01032709.1:48490-132299 GCA_013400835.1 Zapornia atra
CCATTTCCCCCTGCATCCCATACTTAAGATATTTATAGACTTTAATAAGGTCCCCCCTTAGTCTTCCTTTCTCTAGGCTGAACAGTCCCAGCTCACCCAGCCTTTCCTCATAGGGGAGATGCTCCAGGTCCTTAATCATCTTCGTAGCCCTCCTCTGGACTGTTTCCAGGAGATCCCTGTCTTTTTTATACCAGGGAGCTCAGAACTGGACACAATACTCCAGGTGGGGCCTGACCAGGGCAGAGTAGAGGGGGAGGATCACCTCCTTTGACCTGCTGGACTCACTCATCTTGATGCAGCCCAGGATCCCACTGGCTCTCTTAGCCACCAGGGCACACTGCTCTTGGATAATACGCCTGATTTTTTTAAAAGATAAGAATCCTGATACCGCCCCGTGTTTGTATTTGCTGCTGGGAAGGGAGCAATAAAAGGGCAATTAGCATTTCTACTGATCATTGGTTAAAATGATTTAATCTGCCTTTTAGCAAAGTAATAAAGATCCTTGAAGTAATTACATCATTTTGTTAAATGCTAAGAATGATGAGATGAAACAGCGTGGATATCGTCGGTCAGAGATGTTTATCCCTGCACATTAAAAGCTTTTAAACACCATCTTGTAGAAAAGCCTGTGCCGGTCAGATCACTCCCTTCTCCTCCCAGTCTTCTCTAGAACGACACAAATTTAAGGACACATACTTGCACAGTCAAGTATGCCTTAAAAGAAGAAGATAGAATACCAGTTCTGCCACTTAATAGAAAGTTTCAGGGATTAGTTATTGGTAAAATCACCTGATTTTGCGAAATCTGACACGCTTTGTTGGGGGAGTCTCCCTGCCACGCAGGGGCTTTGGCAAACTCTCGTGGCAAGTGCAGGAGGAGGGCTGTTTCTTGAGGTTTGCATTTCGATCCCTTCACCAGGAAATTCTCTGAGAGCCTAGATAATTACAACATTTAGCTAAAAAAGGTTAGTTTAAAAGCAATTTTTAAAGATATTTCAACGGGTGGAAAGAGAGCAGGGATGAAGAGACCAATTAACCAATTTTTCTTGGCCTTTCTCTCACACGCCGACACGTTCTGTACAAGCCCCTGTTTTGATGTATTATTTTAATTAATCCCAGTCTTTTGATTTCTGCAAAAAAAGAAGGTTAGCAAATGTAACAATGCTCGAGAGTTTCTTTATCGTAAAAGACACATAATTTCAAGCATTTAATAAGGTAGATTTATTCTGGGTAGTTTAGTTTGCACATTCACTCAAACAGCCCTCCCCAAAGACTACATTAAAAATGTGATTAGTTAGCTGCCATCAATAACACAAAATAGGAAAACACTCTCTGAAGGGACAGCTTTGTGGAGGGCACTGCACAGTGTGTAGTAAAAATATATGGCCTAATAAGTTTACATTTGCAGGCTCATTTGTTAAAACTCTTGAATTTCTAATTTGTGTCGGAAAGATAAATGGATGGGGCCTCAGTAAAGTGTGAGATTAATACTGATGGATGGGGATTCAGATTTTTGCTAGCCTCTTACTTCTGTACAACCCAGTAGGCAGTTTATGGGGAAAACCAAATGTAAATAAAAAAAGAGGACATTATTTACCTTGGTCAAGGCCAATTACCAGTTATATTGTTCTTTTCAACTTTATTGTTTGGATGTAAATTATCCTTATCTAATTATTGTTTAATGCATTTTGGTAATCAAGCCCTTACAAAGTGTAATTAGATGCTAAAAAGGACAGGCACCCGATGGTCACTTTGAAGCACTGCAAACTGTCAAATGGTAGAAGAGGAGACCACTGGGACCTTGAGGGGTATAAGGTGGAAGAATAATAATAAAATGAACTATGTAATAAAAACTGCCTTCCACCTGAATCAAAATACTCACATAAAATGAAAATGGGCTGAGGTTAATAGAAATAATAAAATAAGCAGGGTCTGCAGGCGCCGTACACAGTTGATTTCCTCAGCCTGCCTTCCACATGCAGTGCCAGAGCGATGCTGTCAGCGTGCTGCAAAGGGACAGACAGTAGAGGTGACAGTGGTATTTCTCACCTGTCTGTACCTGAAGGTACCCCTGAACTTTACCAGCTTAGAGAAAAAAGTTCTTTTGTCCTAATAAAGGGAGTCGCCAGATGTCCTCTCAACCCAAAATCCGAAAGCAGATATTGCAGAAAGGCCACAGTAAAGGAATAAAAAAGGGACACTTCAACATGAGGGAACAAAGCAAGCATCTCTGCTGTTACTTTTCTCTGTGTGTGGCACTTTTAAATCGACGCTGATCCAGAAGTCTTCAGTATTTTTAAAACACCATGTCTTGAAATGTCAGTACAGGTTCATAGGGGTTTCCAAGTGTGGCAGCCCCATGGAGGTCAGGCTGCCAGGTCTTCAGGTGCCCAGCTCCAAGCAGTGGTGAGGCTGGGGATGTATTCCCAGTAGACATGCACATAAATGCATGTATACAATACGTATGTATATACATACACATATCTCTCCTGCCATGCATAGGCAGACACACATGAACACTGAAGGCTTCATCTTGTTCTCTCTGGATGGGCCCATGTGTGGGAAAAATATAGATGTTTATGTAATGTGGATATCTCCAGCAACGGGGCTCTGACTCACACCCCGTCTGGTCACTGCTTCTGGGTGCTCTTGTCTCCAGGTGCCTCATGCACACCCACATGCAGGTCTCTCAGCTCCCTCCCAAGCCCCAAGATCTCTCCAGCAGTTCGATGGGACTCTCTTGGTGCTTCCAGTAGTCAGCTCTTCCTATGGTCTTTCCTTCAGACATACTCCAGCTCCTGGACCATATTGTCTACTCACCAGCTGCTTTCTCCCCTGCACGTCCTACATTAAGTCCTGTTCAATCTCCAAACAGTTTTCTCTTGCACTCCATTACATGTCCCCTACCCCTAGCCAGTAACACCCCTTAGTCCAAAAGGTGGTCTGGAGAACTGCTTCCCTTGACTTGTGGTGATGGTTTTCACTCTTGGGGCCACCATCTCTCCTGTGAAGGGCCTGGAAGTCTCTGGGCAGGGTTTTAGTCAGGGTACTCCTCTTGCCATTGCTCATGTGTGCATGAGGTTTTTAACATATAACCTAGCACAGACTGATGCCTTGACTAGCTACATGCTTAATGAATTTAAACAGCCATCTTTAATAAGAAGGAGGCACAGGTAGAGGCAGGATTTACAGGGAAAACAGTTGTCCTGGGAAAAAAGGGACAGTATCAAAATTGTCCATTTAAGAAGCTGCAAAGTAAAAAGTGATTGCAGTCAGAATCACTGACTGTAGGAATTGCACCTAAGAGCACTCAGGCTCCCCTCTGAGAAGGAGTTTAGAGAGCAAAGGGATCCATTCTGAATCTTGTGACTCAATGGCACAGCCTCCCCCAGCTACACATGGGGCTCTTTCTTACCCTTTACAAAACTGTGACTTAGATCTATTTTTCCTTTACAGATGGGTAATGGAATGGATGTTTTTTTACTTTATATACTTCTTCCAATACCAGTGTCATTTCAATATTTTTCAATCTCTGTTGCAAAATACATACACTTATGAAACTTGGAGCTGGGTGCTTCTTTAGTGTCAGCATCATCCATTGCAATTTAAGTTGGATTATTACTGTAGCAACTTCAACCTATGGCCTTGCACCAGTGAACCATAAGAACCAAATCCCAGGTCTAGCTTGCTTGCTTTCATTAAGAGAGGAGAGTTCTTTTTCTTCAGAACAGCCCATGCTGTGTTTTAGATTTGTGACCAAAACAGTGTTGATAGCTCACTGGTATTTTAGCTGTTGCTGAACGGTGCTTCCACAGCTTTACAGCTTTCTCTCTTTCTCACTGTGAGCCCCTGCCAACCCCACCAGTGAGTAGGACAGGGATGGGCAAGGGTTTGGAAGGGGACACAGCCGGTATAGCTGGCCCAAGGGATATTTGACACAGTATATGATGTGCTCAGCAATAAAACTGGGGAAGGATGGGGACAGGGGCAGGATGGGAGGGGTAGTCAAGGTTGCTCAGAGACTGGCTGGGCATTGAGCTGCTGCTGGAGGTGATGAATGATGCCTTTCCATTGCTTGTTTTGTTTTGTATTGGTTTATAATTCACTTATTAAACTGCGTCTCAACTGATGGGCTTTCTCTGGTTTTTCCTCTCTCAGTTCTCTCCCCCATTCCACTGTAGGGTGAGTGAGTGAGCAGGTGGTGGGTGCTTAGTTGCACTGTAACAAGTATGTCAGTATGTTGCCAAAATAAAAATAAAACTGAAAAATATGTCCCATATGGACAGATGTAAGTAGCTGTTAGATTAGTAGTAGACTAACTAACTAACTAACTAAATAAAGCTGGAGTAGTGACTTGATACACTCTGCATAAAGAGAAATCTCTTCAAACCCTGTGGGGAAATTTTAACAAGGGTAAATCTTAATGAAGGTAATTTGGATGATGGTTCACTGTTATTTGATATTCCCAAATTAAGATTTGATGTCTTCTTGAAAACAACTCTCAGCCCATTCTCTGTTCCATGAATGTCCATCTCCATGCTCCGCTCTTGCACACAAGTGTTTTCAGCTCCCGAGCCGGGACTTTAGGAATAACCTTCCTATCTATGTGTTTGGCACTGAAGGGCAGGATGCACCTTCTTCCTGAGACTCTTTTCCAAATGCTGGGCTGTAATTCAACCATAAATTACTGCACATGGTACAGAAACGACTGACTGAAGTTCTACAACCACTATTACAATAGAGGTCAAAACAGATGTTCCTGTTGGCTCTTACCACCTTTCCAAAATCCAAATCTGTGAAAGTAGATACTCATGCCTCAGATACTCAGATTGTAACTGAAGTAAAGTGGCAGCTGTTGTTATTAAATAAGTGTAGCTCTAGATTCTGTACGACTCACGCCCTGGTCTGGCTACATGTTTAAATGCATGTTTATTTGAAAAGGTCACAGAAGAATCCCCATGTTAATGTCAGGACAGCCCTTTTGTTGTGAATAAAGCTGTTACCTTATTTTTAACTGACTGCAGCTCTACGGTCTGGCTAGATAAAAGATCCATTTGTATTACAGAAGCTCACGGCTTGATATCTGAATTTCATCACTGGAAGCAATTACAGTATCAGTGCAGTCTCTGCACGTAATCCCTCATTTAGTAATTTAATTAAAAACAAGTAGTACCATGAGCACCAGAACTAATGAAGCTTAGTTTCCAATAGAACTGTGTCACATGGTTGATTGACTTTATCCTGAGCTGTGAGAAGCTTCAGTGGGAGTTCCTCCTCTGCTGCCATCATTTCAGAAAATGTCTAACTTCTAGTTCAAAGTCGTCAAGCATTTTGTATCTCCACTGCTTTTGACGTGCTTCGGAGTTGAAAGAAGGAAGCAAGTTTGTTTGGGGCAGTTGTGGCAAGGAAAAGCTTCCCAAGAAGAATAGAGCACCCAAAAAGCCTGACAACCATTGCTTCAGCATGACTGCTTGCTTATGATGGAGGGGGTTTATTTGTGGGCTAATTGCACAAAATTTGTCACACGGCTGACAAAGAATAATGAAACAGCAGCAGGGAAATTCAGAGACCAAAACACACTATTATACTTACATTTCTATACAAGTAAATGACAAATCTAGTGTCCGTCTTCCTGGTTTTCTCTCCCCCCTATCAAATTCTGCATTTGCATTCTTCCTGCATTGGAAATCAGGTATGAGAGGAAAGAGTTTGACAGGCTGTGGCAACACAGTTAATTTCAGATGTTTTTATGATTTTATGTTTTTATTCTATAATGCCAACGTTGCTTTTCTGACCAGATCAAAAGTTTGGTGAAGGTTGTTCTGAGCTATGATGAGAGTTGGGTTTCTGCACAGTGCTCCCATATACACCAGGTGATGCTGTGATGGAAAAGCCTGCGCTCTGCAGGATCGATGCAGAGCCACTGGTGAAGGATTGGAAACTGGACAGTTGCTCTTGATAAAATTCATCAAAATTGAGGGTGTAACAAGTCAGACGAAAGAGACATAGACTTGGTGTGGGTCTGTGTGTGTCACTCTTGTAAGACAGAATGCACCCATTAAATAGAATCATAGAATCATAGAATCACAGAACTGTAGGGGTTGGAAGCGACCTCCAGAGATCATCGGATCCAACCCTCCTGCCAAAGCAGGTTCCCTAGCTCATATAGCACACAGGTAGGCATCCAGACAGGTCTTGAATATCTCCAGAGAAGGAGACTCCACCACCCCCCTGTGCAGCCTGTCCCAGGGCTCTGTCGCCCTCACTGTGAAGAAGTTCTTCCTCATAGGATGGAGGAGTAAGTTTTCTGGGAGTTAAATTATACGATGCACTGAATGCATCTTTACAGTGCAATGTTTCAGCCACACTGAGGCACACCTACCTGTCACATACATACTGAACGTGTATTCAAACCAGAGACACCATGCCATAGCTTATAGGATGTGACAGCTGGTACCATGTGTTTGGTTCTGGTGCTTCCACCCCTGAAGGATGTTAGAAAAAAAAAGATGTAGCTCAACATGTTACCTGTGTGACATGTCCTAGGGAGCCTGCTTTGGCAGGGGGGTTGGACCCAATGATCTCTTGAGGTCCCTTCCAACCCCTACAATTCTGTGATTCTGTGATGTTTCTGCCTGTATATACCAGATCTTGCTGAAAACCAGCCATCCAATCCATGATGGAGGAATCGCTGGTATCAAGAGTTGCCAGAGCAAAATAAGGTGAATATTTACTAGTGGAAAAAAAACCCCAAACACTTTAGATTAGAAACACAAGAAGTGACAATATCTCAAAATTAAGTGTGAAGGATTTACCAATTTACACCTTAAATATAGAGAGAAAACTGCTGGTGCTTTTTTCTGTTTGATTTAAATCTAGTGCTAATGAATCTTTTATTCTAGACACTTGAGATAATGGTTACTAATTACAGAGTTTTATTTGGAGATGCCTCCAAAAATGTTTCACTTGATAGTCTCCTGAGACAATTGCTTCTGGTAAACTTTTATTGATGATAGCACATTGGGACCAGACCTACAGATCCACTAAGTGTGTTGTTTTGTAACGTAATTAAGATTTTTGAAAAAATAATTGATGTTCACATTCAGAAAGACACCAATTTGAGACCATACATATTCAATAAAGGATGTAGGCACATAGAATTATGGAATATCCTGAGTTGGAAGGGACCCATAAGGATCAATTCCTGGCTCCACACAGGGCCAGCCAAATCAGAGCATAGGGCTGGGGGCATTGTCCAGACACTTCCTGACCTCAGGCAAGCTGGGTGCTGTGACCACTTCCCTGGGGAGCTTTTGCTAGTGCTCAACCACCCTCTCAGTAAAAATCCTCTTCTTAATATCCAACCTAAAGTTACCTTTACCTTAAGGAGACAGTGTTGTGGAGTACATAGCGTATCGATGGCCTCAATAACACATCTTCAATGCTATATATGGATTTCAACACCTTTGGATTTCACCAAGATTTAAACAGATTCTTTAGTGCTTGGCTGGTAAGATCCTTAATATAAGCTTTCTTTCTAGCACCACCAATATCACAAATGTTGCATTTTTCAATCTATAACCACATTTCATAAGAAGTTTTAGTGAAGGTGAATGGATGTTTTCAGATTGACAAGACAGAGCTCTGTATCCCTCCTTCTGTATCCATCATTCTAGTTGTGCTTGCATGATTTTTAGAAATTGTTTATTAAAATGAATTCTCCACCTTTTCTCTGTGTGACTGATCAAAAATGCACTTCTTCAGATAAGCTTGAAAGAAACAAATTGTGGTTTTCATTACACAATTTTAAAATTCCCTAAACCATTTGTAAAGGCGGGTGGTTTAAATAGGTTACCAGAGATAAAGAGTATCTGGTTTTCTGTGAAATAAAATAGTGAACATTGTTATGAAGTATTTCTACACCACTTTATTCAATGAAACCACAGCGCACCAAGACATTCAAGTGTGGAAAAAAATATCCACCTTATCCTTACAATTTAGATGAAGTCTTACATATAAAATTCACCACACACCAGGCTATCTCAAGTATGAGTTCATAATTAATCTTTTTTTTGGCCCAGTTAACAGAGAACTATTTTTTAAAAATCTATTTACTCAGATATAAAACTCCGTCTTCTTTGTTTTCTCTTCTTTTGTTGGCATCCACTGTCTGCAGTGGATACCAAGCTTCTCACAACCTTCTCCAGATGCCATCTGGACTGAAAGTTTCAGGTCTGTTAGGACTTGTAACTACTTTTTCACCCTTCTACTCTAGTACAATTTCAGCTCTGCTTTATCCCGTGCACAGCTCAGCAGTTGGAACTGGTGAGTACATATGCCCTATGTATAGAGACCTCTGGCTGCAGATGCTCAACTCTTTTCTGGTCTGAATTTGGCTTGAGACTTGCTTACAGCCCTTGCTTTAAAAGTGTCCTCCTGTATGTAGCTTCAGAGTTGCACCAGAAATGTGCAACACGGGCCTGTAGATCCATGAGTTTCAGCAACAGAAGGGGCAGGAGGGAGCAGGTACTATCTGCTTTCCTGCATGCCCAGCTACCGTGTTAGATAAAAGGTGGTTTTCCTCCCCAAAAGTTAAACTGATTAAGCAGGAGAACAGCAGCTGGTTGGGTACATTGTTCTTTATGAATTTTATGCAGAACAGGTAGAAGTTCTGTAATGAACCCATGTGCAATTGCTTTCAACTCCTCTCCAAGCGGATGACATCCCCGTGTATGTTCATCCACATTTGCAGCTCAGATGGATCACTGCATCTGACATTTCAAAGACTAAAAATGATCTTAAAAAATAAACACACTGCAATAATTTTGAAGGCTGATCAGCCTTTTAATGCGGTGTCAGTTGACTGTTACTTTGTAAATTAGGCAGCGATTTGATTCTTTATCAATTTTTAGTGGTGTTTAACATCACCTAACTCACGAGGAAGGCAGCATCGGTAGCCTGAAAGGTAATGAAGCTTTTATCTACTTGAGAAACAATGACAAGTCTTTTAAAAAATTTGGGATGACTTAAGTACTCATGAAAGACATGCTGATGGCATTAGCTAACAGAGATACTGTGCCAGCGCGCCTTGTGAGCTTCCAGGCACAGCTCTGACAAGTCCCCTCCGTCTGCCAGCAGCAGTTTTAGTACAGGGCATCTGCCCGAGGAGTGAGGCTGGTGGAAAGAGGGAAATTCAAACAAAAGAAGAAGTGATACTGATACAAAGTTCCCCTGGATTTGGGATTTATTTCCTTTTCTTCAGTAATGGAGAGTGAACTCCCAACACACTGAAAAGGAGGCAATTTTTGGTGGTTTTAGTGGAGGGGAACTCCTAAAGCCCCAGTGGTGAAGACTGAGTTTAGTTTATCCTAATACAGAAACACGTGAGGCATCGTGCAGTAGATTTATTTACAGAAAAAATGTTTTCCCAGGAAGGGATTTCAGATGCCATCACTAAAAGTGACAAAACATTGCAAAGACTTCTGCAGAAGACCTTCTTCACTCACAGAGATATCGAATGCTTCAGCCCAGGCTACTCTGGTACTTTTGTTGATTACTTCTAAGTGATTTTGTTGGTGGCCAAACCAGCTCCATGCAGAGCTTTCATCACAGCCAGGCATTAGTAGAGAAATTGCTGTCAACGTGTTTTTCTTTCCAGTCTTGCTTTCTTGAAGGCAAAGAGTATGTTTTGGATTAATTTAATTTGCCATTAAATTTATCATGTAAATTACTTGACCATAGGAGAACTGTTTTGCAGGAGGTCTGTGGTAGTGTGGAAACAATCTGGGTTGCCTGAATTGATTATAATTTAAAACAGAAAAGGTGGTTTTGAGGTCTCTGGAATGGACAAGCAAACAGAATATGGATTTGATTAGAAATATAACGCACAGTCTACTCTGCATGTAAGTCATAGGCAATGATATAGCTGATTATTCTGTAGCAAAATGGTCAATGCCAGCCATCATCAAGCGAGTTAGCTTTTCTAAAAAATCAAGTTGATAATCCTCTACATTTTTACAGTGTTATCCTAGAAGTGGGAAGTTTAAACCCTTCATGCTTGTACTGTCAAAATGGTTTCATGGTCTTTCTTTCAGCCTTTGAGTTCTACTTTAAGACAAAAAAGTCTTGTATGAGTTCTTACCATACTGGATAGCAGTCATTTGCACAAGAAAACTGATGCAAAACAGGCTTTCTGAGCCAAAAACTTTCCATGTCTCTGATGAAGACATTTAGGTGTATTGAGGACACGATACAAAAAAAAAAAGGGTGGTTCTGGGCTCTCTTACAACCATGTGAAGCCAGAGCAATTCTACCAAGATCCGTCAGGGAGGAGAAGGCAACTCAATGCAGGTCAGTAACTCCAGGACTCCAGGTCTGGATTGACAGTGATTGCTGATTCTAACTCAGGGTGTGTAATAATACAGCTATGTTGAGTATGCAATGCTGGGGCAGCGGTGTGCTTGTGGTGTGTACAGTTCTTAAAAACACTACAAACTGGCACAGGCTGCCCAGGGGCTGTGTGGAATTTCCTTCTCTGGAGATATTCAAGACCTGTCAGGATGCCTACCTGTGTGATATGTCCTAGGGAGCCTGCTTTGGCAGGGGGTTTGGACTTGATGATCTCTGGAGGTCCCTTCCAACCCCTATGATTCTGTGAAAATAGTCTCAAATGTACTTTCTTTTTAAAATGGTGAAATAATTACCAGCGAGCAGTGAGTATTAGGAAGTATATGAGCAGCAAATAATTTACTGCTGGCATTATGTAATAATTATCTCTAGATGAAATTGCAAGACTGCAGTGTTTTTAGAGCCCATTGGTGACCCATAAAATATAGGTTAAAACCTCACATACCACCACTTGCTTTTGCAATTATTGCTGCAAATGGTGGGAAAGTACAAAGCAATCACCAGGAGAAGAGACTTTTAACTGCTACCTTTTCTAAAACAAATCAGAGATAGAAGGATTTGCCCAAAAACTTGATGCCCATCTCATTTTATTCACTGGCAAGACAACTTAAGTGTTAAGTTACAGTTGTAGCAATCTCTCCAAATCAATCTCCTTTGGCCTAAATGATAAGGAAAAGAGTCTTCATCTTTACTTTTCTATTGTAAGGGACAAAAATGCAGGGTCTAAGCTCATGTTTAGAATGGAAATTAGAAGAGCAAAGCAATGTCTCAAAGAAGAACCAAAGCAGAATAATGCTGCTTTCTGGAAGTGTATCAGGGTACCTCTTGGAGGTAAAAAAAGAACAAGGCATCAGCCTTGTCATAAAACAACCTTAGCTCATAATAAACATGCACAAGAGATGTCAATATGTTCTATACATTACAGCAGTGAAAAGAACACTTTCACAGAATCATAGAATGGTAGATGCTGGAAAGGACCTCTGGAAATCACCTAGTCCAGCTCACCTGCTAAAGCAGGCTGCACAGGACAGTGTCCAGGTAGGTTTTGGTTGTCTCCAGAGAAGGAGACTCCACAACCTCTGAACAGTCTGTTCCAGTGCTCCATCATCCTGAGACTAAAATTTTCCCTCATGTTGAGATGGAACTTCCCGTGTTCCAGTTTGTGCCCTTTGCCTCACCAGTGAGAAGAATAAACATGAAAAATGGGGGCAACACCCCCTCCCCCCCCGAATAGTTTTAATGTAGATCTTGTCAAATTCATGACAGAGACAATGTGTGCTATGCTGTCACCCTTGGTAATGTTGACTGGGTTGAAAAAAACCAGGAAGATCCTATTAGCTATACATTTTCATAATGGGTTTTTTTGGTTGGGTTTGTTTGGGTTTTTTTGGTGACTAAATCAAGGTGAGAAATTTTATCTCATGCTCAAGAGAATGACAAACAGGAAATCCTGCATCAGTAGGACCCCCTACAAGAGACTTTTAGGCTCTTGGAAAACTCACACAGGGTAAAACCCGAAGAACATAGCTTGGGAGTCAAGATAGGATCAAGACAAAATATAGGAACTGAATCTTCTGCTCTATTGCTGAGGCTAACTTTCCCTGGATTCACTAAGATGCAGACAGCCTCTCTCTTCCTCTAGACATCAGGCTCACAATAACTTTAAATACAAGATGGGCTGCAAGCAAAACATGAGAGAGATGCCTGAAATTATGAAGGGAATGTATAAATTTACAAGTAAAAGTCTTTAAGGGGCACACTGACTTCAACTAGCAAGAGTGTCACAACCTCTAATAACTGGAAAACAAACGAACAAAAGATCATCATCAAGCTATTTATGTAAAGAACCAAACCAAGCCCAAGCCAAACCAAACCAACACGCCCCTCACCCCTTGCCCAACACCCCTAATAGAGTGAAAATACACGAGCCGGTTTTTGGCAGCTGCCTGCTCCCGCGCAGCTGCCCTTGCCGTACTGCATTCCTGTCACTAAGTGGCAGTATGTTAAAGTATATATACAGACAGCATCACTAGTAGGAGTTTGCAAAGCCCGTTCCTCTTTCCTCTTACCCAAAATGGCTCCATGCCAGCATCGTGTCTTTTGCCAACTCCACAGAAGACTACCGACCTGTTGATTGAGGGAAAAAGTGTCTCAGGAAGCCACCTTTTGAGTTCAAAAGTAGTTTGGAGAAGCTGGCTGCATAGCATAACAACTTTGCAAATGGTTTCACACTGCTTTCTTTTTCCTCTAAGTCCTTCCCTGTAAGTCAGTGTAAGTAAAGACCCGTGTTTTGGGTTAGTTTCTTTGGTTTTAATGTTCTTGTGACAGCTTGATCTCTCACAAGAAATTCCAGAAGAGGATTAATAGGCAACACTGAAACAGTAGAAGCACTGAAATTGCTTCTTGGAACTAACTATACCATCTAGTGAGCTGAGCGGGACAGTATCTCATGATAGGATCCCAAGTTACTCATGAGGCTGAGCCAGGCAGGCACACTGGACACCTACCTAATTTCTGCAGCAATTGCTGCAGAAGGGTCGTGTGCTAACCTGCATGAGAAACCATCTCCTCCCATGAAACCATAGCACACAAACACTGATTTTATGGTAAAGTACACAGGGATAAGTACAAGCTGAGTGGCATATTATGAGGGTTTTTTTTTTCAGAAACTCACCTGACCAAATCACCTAATGAAGGGGCCAATTTGCCACTGAAATATCCTTTAGTTCTCTGCAGTTTCTTGTTTGATCCTACCTCTAACACCTTTCTTTAAACTTCTATGGTTTGAGACACAGCTCAAAGGAGGAAAGCATTTTTACTTCTACAGTTCAGCATAACAAGCAAGACTGAAACCCATCTGCAGCACTAGACGCATGAAACGGTGGATGCAGTGCCTTCAAGGAAGAATTTTGCCAGGCAGTGAGGAAAAAGGAAGCAGGAAGGAGAGGGAAGTGGGATGCTACAGCTGTGTTTGAGCCATTGAAGAAGCATGACCTGGCATTGCAGGTATGTCACCTGCGGCATCACACATGCTTTACAAATGCCCGTGTTGGGGTTAAACCTGCTCAAAACACTTGCATTACAATACACACTCCCTCTGGTGTTATTAATTAACACCATTACTCATCAAAACATAGAAGGAGTGATATTACCTGATTAAAGTATGTAGAAAAGGCAGATGTGGTCAGGGATCCCTCATCTCTGACCCTGTAGCGGTAAAAGTACAATGAAAACATGATTTCACTGTCCACTCACCATGGTGCTTGACTGCTGGTCCTCTAAAGAAGATTTGTGCTGCCTCTTGTTTTAAAAATTAGTTGCCAGTGGTAATTGGCTAGCATTTTTAAACTTTTCCTATCCATAGCTTCAGCAGGATAGGAAAAACTCCCAATTAAGCTTTCTGAATAAAATATAAACATTTAAAAGCAACTCTACTCAAGCACTGCTGAAACCTGAAACAGTGCACACAAGAGAAAACTGCTGTGCTCTGTTTGCAAGCTAAAGTGCCAGTTGGCTGATCGTGTTTTGCATTGAGGGGAGGGAGAGAGAGAAGGAAGGAGGGAGTGAGCCTGAGATGGATAATAGGGGCTTAATAGTCACCCTCTTCCACCTGTAATGCCTATTCAGCTTTCTTATTCAGCCTGGATCTCACAGGAAGAATAATCTCTGGGATCTCTCTGACAGTTTCAATGAGTCCCACAGCCATCAGGCATTAATTCCCACAGATGATATGTTTTCTTCCACACTCACTTGGGGAAAGGTAAGGAAGGGAAATGGAGAAGTTTTTTTTTTTCCAGAAATAGTGCTGGTTTGTCCATCTGTGTAAGCGGACACAGGAACTCTGCAGCATGCCCTGGTATGAAATCTCTGTGGCAGGAAGGCATTCCAATCCCTCAGAGACCCCAACTGCTCCAACATGGCATGGGAGAGAGGAAGAACTGTCTATAAACCTACATCCATAGTTGAACTCCTTTTGTTCTTTTTTTGGGAAGGGTTTGGGGTTTTGGTTTGCAAGTTTTTTTAGATTTAGATGTCATTTTGCCACTGAAGTTTTGGAACGGTCTGAGGACTGCAACACTAGCAATACCAAGGTAGTCTTGCCAACATTTTGGGAGAAAAAAAGCCTGAAAGTCTTAGAATAGATAGTTAATTTCCAAAATTCTTCATTTATTACAATCTTATTGATACTCCTTAAACAACTTAAACTGTCAACCTTTCAGATCAACGAAAGACAAACATAATAATTTTCTTCAGCCTGAAATGCTATAATTTTAACTGGATTCCCAAGGATATGAAGCTCACATGATAGTGCTCTGTGATCATCTATGCACACGTATCTGTCAATCTCACCATAACAGTTTCAAACATGTTATCCAGTTTCAATTCCATTTGATAAGGTTCTACGTTTTTATGAGTCTGGCAGAAGTAAATGGCTATAGAAATAGGTACGAAATCCTATTCCTGCCCCACAGGAGAGAAAGGTTGCCATGCAAGCGTTGATGTGTCAAACATTTCACATGGGAGCTGAGCCTAAAGATGTGACTTTTTAATAAATTAAGTAACATCTATTATGCTGATGGGAAAATTTACCACTTTTTGGAACTGCCAGAAAGCCAATAGTCTTGGCTATAAAGGTATCCTGAGATCTTTTAATTTTTCCTGGGCTTGGCTCTTTCCCATGTAGAGCACCTTGAATGTTACTTGGGTTTGGCTTCCTTTTGGACTGGGAAGATGGCTTTTAACATAGGAAAAAGAAATAATCCCATGAGACATGTTGAAGACCTTATTTCTTCCATATTCCCTCAAGACCCCGTCTTTTATGCCAGTTTAACTCCCAGATGAACTTCTCCCTCAACAGGCTTACTGGTCTGCCAAATGGTAGCATCAAAGAATAATAGTTCCTGACGGAGGTCTTCCAGTTTGGAGCTCTGCCTCCTGCTTTAATTTTCCATTTATTCATAGCATTGGTTTAAAAATGCTTCCTAGATATAAATGTTTCCATGCTCTCTGTCTGCATGAACACCGTGATTAAAATGTTGACTGTATTTCCCCACGGCCTCACCTCAGCAGAGAGCAGCTGATGCTTCACACCAGGGCCTTCTTGAATGCAGAAAGAAGCCTTGTGGTACTAAAACAGTTTATTTGAGGGATGAGGGACACTCTCTGACCACAGATCTCTGGCTAAAAGGTTTCAGTATGCTGTCTTGAGAGAGAAATTGTCTTCCCTTGTAATTCTGACATTTCTTCTAGTCCCTTTGCTTCACACGCTGTTCTTTCCTTCTCAGAGCTGACCTTTTCTCTTCCCATTCACCTCTCTACTTAACAAGTCTCTCTCCCTCCCTTTTGCCACCAAAGGATATGCTGCCACTTGGCGAACTGCTCGCCATCAAAGCTGCGTGTGATTTAGGGAGGTCTGATTTCCAGCTCCAGGAGGTCAGCACAGACGCGTTCAATATTCTTCAGATACCAAGCTGGCTCACTTTCCTGCATGAGGCTGGCAGTGAGATGTTCCCTCCCTCTCCTCTTCATTTTATGTGCACATTAAAAGTATCCATGACCAAATCAAAAATTGTGCAGCTGTTTCAATAGCTGCAAAGCTGCTTAGAAGGGGGAGCCCAGAGTATAGAGAAAGAGACCTTTGTGAATTGAACACTCTCTGAACTAACTTGTTTGTGAAAACCCATGTATAATTAAAGCCTCTCTTGTTAGTGAATGGAGCCATACTTAAATACACACAATGTATATCTTTATTTCCAGCTCAAATCTTTTTCAGGACGTTTTCCAGCAATGTGTATTATGTGGCTTCAGCAACTGCAGCGCGTCGTCATCATCATCATCATTCAAACAGTGGAGCTCCCTGCTACATTACGAGCATCTTTCCCCTAAAATACTTTTTGATGTACTACAGTATAGCCAGTCTAGACCTGAACTGCATAATAAATGGATGCTATGATTCCTCTAATGGCAAGGTCCTTTCCCCCCACTGCAAATGGAGATGTAATTCAGATGCACACTATCTCACCCTTTGCATGCTGAGAGACAAAATAAACAGCAACATTCATTTGTCTTTTTCCATTTCCCTTACCAAAAAAGTCAACTTCCAAAGAAAATGTTTACCAAAACATTTCCCTGAACAATCTGAATAATATTTTAATGGACCACTTACTTAGTTAGTATCTAATTAAATTTTGCCTCATGAAGAGCATATTCAAATCACTGTGGTATTGTGAATAAGGATTCAATAAAAAATACAGGATAAAAGAAATCTGCAAAATAACCACCATTAAACTAATGAGTAAAAATTCAGCAGCTATAATAACATCCACCAGAGAACAAATAAACTGCAAACAACCATATTACCAAACAATATTAGTCAGTTTTCATCTTGTTCCCTCATGCATCCCTGCACAGAACAGGAAAAAAAGAAATACTCAGAGGAGAATATTTTGACGGAAGTAAGGGCCAAACACACACACACACGCACAGAAAGATGCAGTAAACACTAGCAGCTGCATGGCTTAAGGTACCAAATAGGATGAAATCTCTTAATTAAAAAATGAATTAATTCTTGTGAGTGTATTTCTCTTGACATTCTCACTTCTGCAGAACGCAGTTCTTAACTCATTTAAAAAATAAGCTCTCTGACAGTTATACGGGTAATATAAAGGCATAATATTAAGAAGGAGGAAGCGAGCAATGCCTTCCTTTTTCACTTGAACTTGGGCTTATCACACCCCCACCTGGATCCTATAAATATTTTCCTAAAGGTTGCTCGGTTTCCTCACTGCTCCACGACCCAGCTCAGCAATACACATCCATAATGCTAAGCTTGAGCTGGCTTCACCGAGATCAATACTTGCGCGCCGAAGTGCAAGTGTAAGAGGGACTGGATGGCTATAAGGCCGTTGCCCTGTCACGCCGTACAGAGTGATTTCCCCGCTGTGCAGTATAACTCTGTGAACACAATCTGTTCCCTATACCAAATAAATCTCTCTATTGGAACATTCCACCCAGGGCTTATTGGTGACGTGCGCCAATGTTATTTATTAGAAAATTTAGGCCTTATTGCAGCCAATTAGAGCAGCAGTTTTTATTACTTGCAGCCTTTGTGGCTGTCAGTGCCCCGCGTTCCCCTCCCTGACGCCGCTGTTATGTGCTGGCTGACTGGAAAGGTGCGGTGAGGAAGTGTGCCCAGCTCCTCAAAGGCATTCTGTGATCTGAATCAGAGAGTCACAGAATCAAAAGGCTGGAAAAGACCTTTAAGATCATCAAGTCCAACTGTTCCCGTCCTATGCTAAACCATATCCCTAAGTACCTGATCTACCCGTCTGTTAAACACATCCAGGGATGGTGACTCAACCCCCTCCCTGGGCAGCCTGTTCCACGTCCTGAAAACTCTTTGAGTGAAGAATTTTTTCCTCACATCTAACCTGAACCTGCCCTGGCCCAGCTTTGTGACATTTCCCCTTGTCCTATCTCCTGTCACCTGCCTGAAGAGACCATTTCCCACCTCTCTACAGCCTCCCTTCAGGTAGCTGTAGGTGGCGATAGGGTATCCCCTCAGCCTCCTCTTCTCCAGACAACACCCCCAGCTCCCTCAGCCGTTCCTCGTATGATTTGCCGTCTAGCTCCTTCACCAGCCTGGTTGCCCTTCTCTGGACTCGCTCAAGGACCTTGATGTCCTTATGGTGAGGAGCACAGAACTGGACACAGCACTCCAGGTGTGGCCTCACCAATGCCGAGTACAGGGACACAACTCCAGGCATCTCCGTGGTCTCATTTCAGCTGCACTGCTTATGCTTAGAACCAAGGTGGTGTGAACACCAAGTACTTGAGGGATCCAAATTTCTACAGATTCATAGATTAGGAGTTCAACCAGAATAAGAGAGTGGTTCACTCCTCTGAACTTTTTGTTCCAACTAAAGGACATATTTCTGGAAGAGTAAGCTCCTGTCCTCTGCATGGGCAATTCTGGGGATGCTTTCCAGGCCACTTCCTCTTAGCCCACGTTGGGGCAAAATTCCGAATGCAGATACAGGAAATCTCTCCATGTGTATTGATTTGCTGCAGGTAAACCAGTTCTTCCTGAAGAATTTCACTTATGTTGCTGCTTGTCTGAGGTTTCTTTAAATGTCATATCCTTGGAGAGATAAAAGAGGCTGTTGACTTGTGACTACCTTGCAAAGTCCCATAAGGGACTGCTGATCAATCCTACAATTTTAATACACAAAACATATATTCTGGTTCGCATATCTAGCTTTTAATCTCAGAAGTGTATGTAGGCAAGCAAATGTACATGGTGGGTTTCTTAGAAAACTTTTCAAAATTAAGTCATTTGGGTGAACACTTGGCCTAAAGAAGATTATTTAGAGCTGTTGGAGCAAGTCCAGAGGAGGGCCATGAAGATGATCAGAGGGCTGGAGCATCTCTCCTATGAAGACAGCCTGAGAGAGATGGGCTTGTTCAGTCTGGAACAGAGAAGGCTCCAGGGTGACCTAATGCAGCCTACCAATACTTAAAGGGGTTCTACAGGAAAGTGAGAGAGGGACTGCTCACCAGGGAGTGTAGTGATAGGACAAGGGGCAATGACTTTAAGCTGAAAGAGGACAGGTTTAGGTTAGATGTTAGGAAGAAAATCTTTACTATGAGGGTGATGAGGCACTAGCACAGGTTGGCCAGAGAGGTTGTGGAAGCCCCATCCCTGGCAATATTTAAGGTCAGGTTAAACGGGGCTTTGGGCAACCTGGTCTAGTGAGAGTGTCCCTGCCCATGGACATGGGGGACATGATCTTTGAGGTCCTTTACAACCCAAACCATGCTGTGACTCTATGACTATTCTCATACTGTCTTCATGCATATTTATAGTTTCCTTTAAAAATGTATTTTTATAGCAAAATTTAGACTGCCTTGACCCCAGCCCACAAAATCAAAAGTTACTATGGGGTGAACTTCTGTATGGTTGAATGCCAAGTTCTACCTACAAAACTTGTAGAAACAGAGTATTGAAAACAGTCTGCTTAACACAGACACTTAACTTTGCCTGAAGCCTCGGTATGATATAAATGACTTACTCCTGCAGTCACATACACTTCATGTATCAATTAAGGCAATGGAGAGGTGGAGGTGCTTTCAAAGGATCCCAAATTAAAGAACTTTGAATTTATCTAAATTTGGACGTAAACTCCTGCTTTTTGGGACCTTGAAAAATGTCTGTGCACTGGGAAAACCTGCCTAAATTTAGAGGACTGCTTTGCTCTGCAAGTTAAAATAAAGGCAAGTGTAGTTTAATCCTGCTGTAGGACCTGAGTTAAGCACTGAGCAGTTTCCTCCTGCTTGCTGTTGAAACATCTGTCCTCTGTGTTTGAGGCTAGCTAAAGATTCAAATTTAGTCTGGGGAGGTAGAAACTAGGAAAAAGTTTATGGATTTATGACTGATCACATCTGCTTGTTTGCTAGACCAAAAATGTACCTTAGTTTATTCAGCAACTATTCTCCTTGATAAGATAGAACAGAATATACTGCATATAAGAGAAAGACATTCTGAGTAAAAGTGTTTTCTATTGGTGACAAAACAGGAAAAAGAAAATAAACGCATCTGAAAGCGTAAAAATGTATGCCATAAAATACATACAAATAGACATATATATACTTGCACATATTTATATAAAATAAATTAAAGAAGGATGAATGCTCATCATTCCCAAAATCTGAATTCATACTACCTTTGTTTTGCATGCATTTTCTTATTTTTGGGGGTTTTTTAATAAAAAAAAAGTGTCATTTAACTTAAATTTTTCAATTTAATTTCCTGATCTCATTTTCTGAGAAACATACTATAGTAATTTGAATCACAGTTGTTGTTATTTTTGTTATAATATGTCCACATATCTATGAAAACATTCACCAGCAGTGCTGAGCAAGGCACTCCATAGTAGCAAGTAAAAGGCTGTTTTGGATTTAGGATGAAAATAGTGTTGGTAACACTGAGATGTTTTCGTTACTGATGAGCAGTGCTTACACAGAGCCAAGGCCCTTTCTACTTGTCACCCCACCCCACCAGTGAGTGCTGGGGGTGCACTCACAATAATTTGGGAAGGGACACAGCTGGGACAGCTGACCCCAACTGACCAAAGGGATATCCCATATCATATGACATCATGCTCAGCATATAAATCTATGGGAAGAAGGAGAGTATGGGACATGTTTGAAATGATGGTGTTTGCCTTCCCAAGTAGCCCTTACACATGATGGAGCCCTGCAGTCCTGGGGATGGCTGAGCACCTGCCTGCCCATGGGAAGTGATGACTTAATTCCTTGTCTTGCTTTGCTTGTGTGCATGGCTTTTGCTTTACATATTAAGCTGTCTGTATCTCAACTCATTCTCACTTTCAGTTTTCCAATTCTCTCCCCCATCCTGCCAGGGAAGAGTGAGCAAGCGGCTGCATGGTGCGTAGCTGCTGGCTGGGACCAAATCACAGCAGACATATTGGCAGAAAAGGCTCCTCCTTTACTTAGTAACCTGACATTTAGGACATACCAGGATATAGGAGCCCTAAATTCAATTCACTCTTCATGTGATGATACTTGACTGTCGGTCTTCTATTGCCCCAGGGACTGACTTGACAGCACAATGGTACTAGGTGCTTAGTTTCTCTTAAGATGCTGTTTCTTTCTGTATAACTATTAAATATTAATGTGAGAAGGGGATGGTGTCCAGATCTCTCACACTCTGGATGCATGCCCTAATCAATAAGTTACCATAAAAAAGGACAAAGACTCTTTCTCTGCAAATCTACCCTTTCATGCCTTTGTTTTTCTCCTGGGCTCCTAAAATAGAGGTATTTTATTGTATTCACCATAAAACTGAGTTCTTTCACTTCTTTAATGGAAAACTTAAATTGAACTTCAAACTTAGTTTAATCTAAACTTTTATTCCTGTTACCACAAAGAGCCTCTCCTCATCCTGTACCTCAAATCAGGGCCAACTCAAGACTAGAGACTAGATGCAAACAGAATGGGAAATGAGGGGTAGGGACATAAGAGAAGTGGCTGTGAAGAGTTCCTGCCCAGACTTATGTCTGCATGCATGATATTTCCTAATTAAAAAGTAGAGTTTCTATCATGTCTGCCACTCGTAGTAAGGGAAAGGTTACACTGTCATTGACTTAATGGAAACTGACACAAGAAGGGATAACTATCGCCATCAGAAGAGTGAAGCATCCTTTGATGAGCTCTACAAACAACCTTGGTTGAATACTCCTCTCAACTAAACTCTGTTCCCAGGTGAAGTAGGTTGGAATATATACCTATGTCAACATGGCTGTTCCACTGCTGTTCTAACTATCCAAAAAAACATTTACTCTTCAAGCCAAAATCAAACTCACAAAGAGTATTTGCCTGCAAAGTGGTGCAAAGAGTTCTCAACAACAATAAAAGGCCAGAACTGACATCAGGTTTTCAAAAACACTCTAGCAAACATCTATGTCTACAGTGAAACACTAGGAAAGCGATATGCTTAAAAGACATGTGTATATGATATTTTCATCTGAAAACAGCTTAAAAATTCAGGACCTTAAATTCTGTCCCTGTTAGGGACTTTCTCTCTGTTAGGCCTTATTGTACACTACTACAGGATGTTACATTATGCCAAACGATGGAAGTTGTTTATAAATAATTGTCCTTAAACAATTTTGCAGTGCTTTGCCATTATCACATTAGATTTTGTACATGCATGTACAGATCAAGACTGTTATATTAGTATTCCTGCTTCATTTCCATAATTATATGCTTCTCCACCCCTCATGTTTTATGCATGTATCTGGAGAAATATTCCACAAGATATGTCTTTGGGCATATCACCCATCTTCACAGGATATTAATCTCTGGATAATCTGCCCCTGCCCTGCCTCTCCCTCCCCCACCCCCTCCCCTCCACCGCCCCCCCAAGGCACAGTGGTAAGTGCAATATTGACTGTGGACCATAACTACAGAAGGACCCCTTCAGTGCTATGGATCAGGTGGTGCTTCATTGTTCATTTAAAGAATCATAGAATCATGGAATATCCTGAGTTTGAAGGGACCCATAAGGATCCTCCAGTCCAACTCCTGGCTCCACACTGGGCCAGCCAAGTCAGAGCATGGGGCTGAGGGCATTGTCCAGACACCTCTTGACCTCAGGTAAGCTGGGTGCTGTGACCACTTCCCTGGGGAGCCAGTGCCAGTGCCTGATCCCCCTCTCAGTAAAGAACCTCTTCTTAATATCCATCCTAAACCTCCCCTGTCGCAGCTTCATGCCATTAAGTAGGGATTCAACTACTGGCTGCTGTAGAGGAGCACCAAAATATTGAGCTGCTTGGAAAAAATCAAACTGCTTACCAACTGGTACTTACTTGTGTGAAAAACATTCTGGCAAATTGCAAAGAAACATACTGATGAGTCAGAGCAAAGTTTGGTTTTAAAATGTCTCCCTAAAAGTTTTAACACTCTGCATCAGAATATTTTCACTCTAAATTTAGTTATTTTAACATGAAATCTCTCCCCTCTCCTCTCCCTCCTCCCCTCAAAAATCAACCACTCTAAATCACTGAATTATTGGTTACTGGGTGAAAGCTAACATTTATTCCTTAACAGGCACCCCTTATAAGTGATGGCAGTATGGACAGTAATTTTCCAGTGCAGCATTTTTGAGAGCAACCACCATAACTACATGGCTTTAGACCTTTTATGTAATTTTAAAACAAGACAATTTCCACAGAGCCTTGATTTCTCTTTTTAACATGTCCATAGCGAAAAATAGAGGTTTAGTTGTTTGATAAGTCCAAGTTATCTCTGATTTAGTTAGCATTCACAGTGGTTTTATGGTGCTCTTCAACTATCTTTAAGACTGCTACCAACATGGTGATAGCAGACACCTCAGTCTCTTTCAAGGAGAAACCCGGAATCTCATGTGTTTGTACAGATGATGTTAAGTAGAGTCAGTCATGGCTTCTCTACTCCTGCTAGTCCTGCTGATGAGATTAAAGCAAACATAAATAGCTACTGCTTATTCCTGCCACAACCACACCTTCCTTTAATGTACAAGGACAGATTTAAAGGCTCTAGCTTAAAAACTAATGACTTATGCAATTCATAGGAATCTAAGTGATGATCTCATGTCAAGGTTAATTATCTGCAAAGCAAAACAAAAAAGCCAACATCATATAATTACCAATAATAGTATAAAATTGGAAATAATAATGTGAAGGAGGTTGTGGTGGTTTGTCCCTGGCTGGAGGCCAAACGCCCACCAAAGCCCCTCTTATCACTCCCCTTTTCAGATGCACAGGAGAGAAAACATATCAAGAGGCTTAGGAGTCATGATAAGGACAGGGAGAGATCATTCCACAATTAGCATCACAGGCAAAAGAGATTCAACATGGAGTAAAAAGAAAAAAATATCTAATTTATTACACTACACATGCACAGAAACCAGTGTAGGATAATGAGAAGTACATCCAAATCTTACAACACCTCCCCCCACCCCTCCTTTCTTCATGGACTTAACCTTATTCATGATTTCGCTCCCTTCTTCCCCCTGTCAGATGTCACAGGGGCAGACGGGGATGTGAGGCATTTTGGTCAGTTCCTCATATATTGTTTTACTTCTGGGGGAGGGGGAAACACTTCCTCACACCCTTCCCCTGCTGCAGCATGGGGTCCCACCCATGGGAGACAGTCTTTCACAAACTTCTCCAAGATGAATCCTTTCCTATGGGTCTTCAGCTCTTCACCAGCTGCCCCAGCATGGGTCACCGCTATGGGGTGCAGTCATAAATCATAGAATATCACTCAGTCTCTCAGGCTCAGACTACTCTGGCCTGGTCCTCCATGGTGTCACAAGTCTCCCACCCTAGCAAACCTGCTCTCGGGTGGGTCTCTGTCTCTCTGTCTCTCTCTCCCCAGCATGGGTGAGAGACATCCGTATATCTCCACCCGCTCCAGCATGGGGCCTTTCCACAAGCTGCAGGTAGGATCTCTGCTCCCTGTCATCTTCCATGGGCTGCGGGGAGACAGCCTGCTGCACCATGGATTTCTCCATGGGCTGCAGCCATCTTTCTCTCCAGCGGCTGGGGTGCCTCCTCCTATCCCTCTTCCCTGGCCTTTGTGCCTGCACAGTTTCTTACATCTTCTCACTCCCTTCTCTGGCAGCAAAAAGCAGCTGCTTGCATTTTTTATCTCCTAAATGTGGCTCACAGAGGCACCATGACCACTGCTGATGCACTCAGCCTCAGTCAACAATGACTCCGGCCTTAAGCCGGCTGTTTCCTCTGTTGGGCCTGCAGAGAGCTTCTGGCTGCTTCTTAAAGAAGACACCCCTGCAGCCCCCCCTCCTCCACCAGAACCCAGCCACAGAAAACCACAGCAGACATTTAAAACAAGGCTAAAATAGGCAGTAACAATTGCTTGAATTAACTGTTACCGTTTGGTCTACTTCATGAATTGGCTAGGTTGGGACCCGCTTGTGTCTATTACAACCCTAAAACTTGTGAAGTAATACTGATATACTCAAAATCAAATGAATATTTATAAAAATTTAAGGGAATAAAAATTATTGGGACACAAAGAACAACTAAAAAGCTGAGAATAGGTTTGATGTCGCACAGAAATGGAACCCTTTTGGAATAGATAGGAAATTTATATATGAGATGATATTTACAGAACTTAAAATGTGTATAATTTGAGAAAAGAAATAGTTTTAAAAGAATTTTTATGATTTATTAGTTACTTTGTAAATACTGTAATGAAAATTTTTGTAGTGAGATGTTCTATGAGATCAATCTTTGTAACAAATGATTAGATTTTTTAGAGTAACATACATGCTTCACGTATTCTATAATTAAATGAATTCCATTAGTTAAATGAGATTTTTTACATAAATTGAATTTGAGAAATTATGAGTCAAATCATAATGAAAGTTATTAATATCTACAGTATGAAGTGGTTACAATCACCACATTCAGGTAAGTGAAAAGTGAATCTTTTTTCCCCAATTCCATGCATGTCCGAAATTCAAAGACACCGGTATGGTAACAGAAAGGTCCCTCCATACAGCCCATACCGACCCTCAGAGAGGCCTTGGCTCAAAAGCATCAACAGCGTGTTCAGATGGGACAGGCGGAACTTACTTGTTGGTCAAGTCAGTAATAATCTTTTCTTCCCTCAGAAAAGGAGAGTCTTTGGGGCCACCCTGAAGAGCTGTTGACTGCTGTGGAAACTCCCAGAGCAATTTTCAACACCCAATCCACCGACTGCAGCAGGTAGGTTTGCAAGGAAAAAGGAAACTCACTAGTTAGAAAAGGAAACCAGCACGTCTGCCTCCGACAGCCTCAGAGCGCTAGAATTTCTGCTTGACCCTTTCAGGCCCTGTGCCACAGTTAGCTATTTTCAGACTCAGAGAACAGTTTTTCTTTTGCATTTTACTTTCTGGAAGGAGATGGTCCCTGTTGCAGTAGTGAGTTTTGCAGGCTTGCAAAACCCATGTGTGCATTGAGAGCCCAGGCAGGGATAGTGTTGGTACCTGAACAGAGGGAACCTGCACGGCTGTCTCTCCCTCCTGTTGCTGCTGCAGCCAGGCATGCACTGATTTATTCAAATTACAGCAGACTATCAGCAGTGAGACACTAATGGGATAATTTACGTCTCCATTCACCTGATGCTTATAGCAGGACCGTGTGATGAGAGGATGCAGTGAAAATTAAAAGATAAAAAATAAAAAGATAAAAAGAAAAGAGAAGCAGGAAAGCAAATGAAAAGTGAAATCGTGACTGAGGAACAGGCTGACTCCTCTAGGATGTGTACCAAAACTTCTGGTATATTTGCTGGGCTTTTGAGAGTAACAGAAAGAACAGTATGTTGTTCTTAATGCAAACAGCCTTCCGAGGCTGTTCGTTTTCATATTTAGTCATATCACAGCAAAGCTAAGGGGGTGTCAATCACACTCGGTACATCTGACTGGGAGAGCGCTCCCTTCACAGCTGCATCTGGCAGAATCCACTCCTTATTTATTATATTTTTAGTAAGGCATGCTATCTTGTTCATGTGTGAGAAACTGTAATGCATCTTTCACATTTAAAGTGCCCTCTGAAGCTTTCTGCCTTGCAACCTCCTGCCTACTTTCACTGTTACCACTAAATTTTTTATATTGTCTTGAGCATCTCTGAAAGAATTGCAAATTCCAGATAGAACATGATTAATTTAGCACTGTCGTCTCCTACAATATAGTGTACAGCCGTCCATCCTTCTTCAACACGGCTACATCTTATCTCGGCTCTTAGTGAAAAACTAAATTAAGGCAAAGGCTGAAGTCACTCATGTGTACTACTTTTAAAATTAATTTTTGCTGACAGCACTACGGAGTCAAAAGCATGTAGCTGCATTATGAAAGCCAGAACAGAGATTAAAATAAATGTGTATTTTTGTTATTCCAGGAAAGAGGGTCTTTTGCTCCTTCTACATTAGTCATTTTCCCAAAGGACTTTACATTCTTCCTTATTTGGGGAGTAAAAGTTGAAACATCAGTCTCCTTTCCATTTGCTATGGATTTCTGCTTCTTATTGCATTTAACTCCTTAAACTGGCTATCTTCTTTATAAGATGCAAGTGAAGTTTTATGATGGGTGATTTGGGTGAGGGAGAGGAAGGACAATTTGGAGAGAATAACATTTTTTGCAGCCTGTCTCATTTTCAACAAATGATTTAATTTGAGAGGAATCCTCCTCGGTTTCTAAAAGCTTAAAAAGGTTCAGCTCCACACACTTGAAACAATTCTTCATCCTAAAATTTGTTTTAACTTTAAAACTTGCAAAATGTTCAGAATTGAAACAATTTAATTTTTTGCAACCAAACTTTACATTTTTTCAACTTTTTGACTCTCTGGGAGTACAATACCCCTCTCTTAGCTTCACCTATAGCAAGTTTTTGTTGTAGTTTTTAAAACTATGGCAAATCACACATGTGTTTGTCCAAGTTTATTTTCTGTTTCTCTCCCTGGTATTATCAGGAGCCCCTTCACCTCCCTGATGCAGAGGTGAAACTGAAGGAACAACGGTGGGGAAATGAATGTATCTTCTATGTTGGAGCTGCTTCCCCAAACCTACATATCACCATTGAAACTGGCATGAAGTGCAACTGAGGCAGGCTCTGCCATTCCTCACTTACTGCTCTCTGAAGCGAGGTGAGCCATGCTCACTATTTTCCAGATTACCAGTGAGGTTTAGCTGATGCTTCTGAATCAGATAAAAGGCGAAGAGAACGGGGACAAGCTCAGCAGCAGCCTTGCTCATCCAGCATTCCCTTTTAACGCGACTAACGTCAGGCAACGGTCTGACTTTTCTCACAGTGACCACACTTTACAACAAGCCTTTGCAGCAGCTCTGAAGCGTGTCTCCTCCAGGATGCCACAGCGAAAACAGGCCCTTTGAAAAGGCTTTTGAAAGCACGGAGTGATGTGCCATCAAGCTGAGCTCCTCACAATACGTGTATCAAAGGGAGCAGTTAGAACAGCGAGGAGACAGTGTTGTGATGGCTTAACATAACCACATGGACTCCCCACGCTGCAATTGCACTTGTCAAGGGACATTAAAAATTGTATCCAGAGGTAACCCAGTACATGAAAGTCTATGTGTGACTCTACTTCAGAGAAGGACTGTAATGTTTTTTAGGAAAAAGTAAGGACTCAGAATAACTTTGATGAGTAATAGCAGCATCCTGTATAAGATATAGAAAACTAGTGAGGTTTTTTCCTTTAGCAGAAAAAAAATCTAGGCTTTATAATGGATCACAAACTAAATGTGACTGACAGCCTTGACAAGGTATCCACTGTAAACTTTGTCCTGCTCTGGGTACTGTATTTCAAGATGGGTGTAGGCTAAAGTAAGAGGTCTGGTGAGTTACAAAAATGAGGAGAGATTTAGAAAGCTTTGTGACTTTTATAATTGGGATTGTTTAGTCTAAAGAACAGTAGCTTAAGTGGGAACATGGTAAACATTTCCAAGCATATAAGTTTATTCTCAAAAATTTATTTTCAAAGAGTGAAAAAAACCCCACCTTCGTTCACATTCATGTGACCAGAAAAAGAAGGAATGCACTGAAAACAGGAAAAATAGATTCATAACAGAAGAGACTTTTAGTAGTAGGGGATTTTGAAGCATGGTAACAGTCTGTACACATCAACTGAGGGCTATTTCTCATTGCAGAGCGTGGTAGAGAAAGCAGGATCGGGAGCGATGTGAACAGACCTAATCCTCTACTGCAACAACATAATGGACAAGATACACTCTCTAGAAGCTTTTCCTATCCACTTTTTAATATGCTAACACCACTCCACAAGACAGGCTGTGAAAATTAGGTGTTAGGATTGAGTAACTTGTTATGCCTCTTCCGATAGGTGCATGAGCAGATCAAAGGGGACTGGAAAAAGTCTGCTGACAGAAAGCTCATAATGGTATTTTGGATGAGATTCTCTTGCACTTTGTTCTAAAATGCACAGCAGACTAAGTCCCTGCCTCTAATGGATAAAAACATTATCTATGGATAGTGGATAGATAAAAAAATCTTCCCCAAGAAAGGAAGTTTTTGCCACATATTCGAACAGTAAGATATTAGGTAGCACATGCAGAAGAGAACAGATCTGTAACAAAGGCTTCCATTTTTTTAGGAAGCTTTCAACAAAGAAGGCAGGTAGCTTGAAGCAACAAGCCCTGCTCTGGTAAAGTGCCATTCTGGTAGGCACCCATCCCAGCTCACCCGCTTTGCTTCTGCTGAAGTCCATGCACGGATGTCTTCCAGACCTAGATGTAAAGGAGAAAGAACGAACTCAGGTCAGAATTACTAGGGATAAAACCTTGCACAAGGTGCACAGCTCGGTTTGATCTCTGTGACAAGTGCATACACAGAAATCAAAACATAAGACAGAAGAAGATTTTGAAAGAAGCCTGAAATTTTTACTACTTAACCTTTGGGAATTTCCTGAATGAGACTTCCTTTTTTGAGAGGCAAGATCTCAGTGGAAGACTGAAAACACTGATTGTAGAGAAAGCTCCCAGAAATAAACAGTACACCAGAGCTCTCACTGAATTCCATTAAAAGTATAATTGGAAACTATAGCTTTTCCTTGCAGATTTTTTTTTCTTCTATTAACTATTATCCACAAAATATATATTGGATTGTTTTATAATAATTTTACCATTTTTTCCAAAATACCAGCATGATCTAGGAGCCTCTAATCTTCAGCGAAGCAATAATTAAAAAAAAATGGTCTCAGCTTCTTATTAGCTCATCAGGCCATACTTCATATCCACTTGATTAAGACTCAGAGGGGTGATCAAGTGATTTGCCCACAGAAATAAATTTGGTATTGCAGTTAGAATTTAGGAGATCTGTTTAAGTTCTTAATTTTACCTCCAAATTGACAATAAGACTTTAAGAACTATGTAATGAAACCTAAGGATCCACACTTAACTTTCACATGCCTGAGGGGTCACTTTTTGTGAGGAAACAGATGTGAATAATTATTTGGAATAACTGTGTTGCAGCAGTGACTTTAGGTTCCATGTTGGATGTGTAACTATTGTGAAAAAGGGAAGAGATGTAAAAAAGTAAATCAGAGAAAAATTAATGGGACAAGTGTGCATGATAGATTTTCTTAGTCTGCCAAATAAGTGGGAAAAAAAGAGATTCAAGGAAATAAAAACCCTTTTCTTTTTCTTCATGCTAAAAACCAAACCCAAAGCATTTCCTTTCAGGTAAACTTGAAAAAAATTTTGACTGAAAAGATCAAAATTAAAAAACCCAAAATATTTCACCCTAATCACACTGAGACAGAAACTTCTCACTTGATAGTTTATTTCCTGACTGCCTCCTTTTTCTGTTTATTTGCATCAGAGCTATTTGCCAAATTCACAAGGAGCTATGCAGTGTATTGATCTACAGGTTTTGCTGGTGTTTTGCAAAGCCACAGATTACCGTAAATTACTCCTAAAATCCTGGCCATGTATTTGTTAACACTAGTGCACATAGCTTTCATTACATCACAAAATAAACCACCCTTTGTCCATCAATTTCCTTGCAAAGACTAGCTTTAAATATAGCTCCCCTGAAAATCAATGAGACCTAAAGAATCTGTGTCACTTCATCATATTAGTAAATTGTGCTCCCACCTCCTCCTCCTCCATATACGTGTGTGTACAGATTTTTTCTATACCACTTGTATCATAAATAAATTAATATTAAAGCAGCATTATGAAAAAGCGAAAACAAAAGGGAAGCCTGAGATTTAAATATCACACAGATCAGAGGAAGCTGCTACCACAAGCACATCAGTGCTAACTTCTAGGGTGCCAGATCATTTTTAAATAGCTTTCTACTACCCCCTGCCCACGTTCCCATTCTTCTCCCTGGGTAAACAGCTACACAAGAGAAATAGCAGCAGTTTACCCACCAAGTTTGTGATTTCATGAACTCTAAAGAAAATATTATAAATGATAAATTGTCTAGAATGAATTAAGAGTAGTATTTGCACATTTTTTTTCTGCTTGGCTGAGCTCATATTGTTTCTTTGGGAATAAGCTATCAGTTTTTAACATTTCCTTTGCCTTATTCCCCTAGCACAGCATCACTCGTCTTTTACATTTTCTGCTGTTTTATCTCTATGAGAAAGAGGTGTAAGTTAATTTTGCTCTTGGGATAGAGATGTGTAAGAAGCAAAATTTCCAAACTTCCCATTAATGGCTGGCGGGCAACCGAGGTATCCTATTTGTCCCAAGATTAAAGGACTGTTGCATGCTGAGCAATGCTTTCAGGCTGTTGGAGTTTGCACCTGAAGCCTATAATTTAAAATACTGGCACCAAACAGGCTGGTTGAAAGAGAACACAGAACTCCCCCCACCCTTCGCTAGAATCCACGAAGAGATTCCTCACTGTCTGCAGAAAAGCAGGATGCCACTTCTTTCACAGTGCTTGTCTTCTTCTCCGTAGTACTCTTACGACATACTGTAATGTAGCTTGGTGAAAACTGCTACCCCTAATGTCCCAGAATCTTTCACTAATGTCTTCCTTTCCACTCAACAGTGTTTTCTTTGATGACACAGGCACAGAGGAAAAAGTGGCACAAACACACAGCTTGCAGGAAGGGGCGTCTTGCCGCTGAAGGGTGCAGGGGTGAGTTACTCTTGCTTAAGCGTGATATACTGCAAGGGGCAGAGGATCACATCACTTGGGAAAGCCATGGCTCCTTTTCGCTCTTCTGCTTATCCCTTCATACACTTTCCTAAGGTTTTTCCTTTGGGGACGATTTGCATGACTGCTGCAGCAAGGTGTGAATTATTCCCCAAGTTCCTTCTGTCCATGAATCTTTTGTTTACACTGGGGGATTCAAGGGTCCACAGACTGTTGGCCTCTTTCCCCATCCAGTCACACACCAGCAAAAGTTCCCAGCATTTTCAACCCCAGGGTGGGCAGCAGAGATATTAAGGCAGAGCCACATCAGGTCTCAGTGTACTTCTAGCACAGCAAAGTGTCAGAGGAGGACTTTTTTGGTTGAATTTCAATCACAGGAACTGTGACTCTCACGCAAGGCACCATCCTTCAGTTTGAGCAACTGGAAAATAGTACATGGAGATGATTTTGCTCAGCTCATATTTTAAAAATGAGCCTGTGTGTAATAGCTTTCAACGTGCTGCTGGAGGAAATGCAGGGGCCCTGAGCGGATAGAAAGGAGAAACTAAAACCACAGGCTGTAGGCCCCGTGCCAGAAGAGGGTACCCTTTCTTGGCATGGGTCCATTATCACTGCAGCAGGCTCTGAAAGCCCTCATTTCACTCCAAAATGTCAAGCATGGGCTGACTTGAAGGACTTCTTCAATTTGTCTGGTGATCCAGGAATAGTCTGTGCCTTTTCACAGTCTATCAGACCCTTTGGGTGTGAGTGTCAGGATTTTGGAGGATGGTTCCTGCAAGAAGCATGTGCTAGAGTAGCAAACACCCCATTCCTAAGTGACATCTCCTTGTAGGCATGGAGCTGCTCCACATTTTATCGCTCAGAAGTCTCCAACTCCATAACAGGGCCTGTTGTAATGAAAATATATGGCACATACTGTGCACAGTTTAGTAAAGAAACAATTCATGCTTACCATTCAGGCTAACAACAATGCAACAGATGTGTGATGAAGGGTTACACATAAGAATTATTATATTTTTATATTATCTGTATGCAAAGTGGAGGTTGCCACATACCCACCACAACCAACAAGCGGTTCTCTGATGGAAACCCAAAAAGAAACTCCAGAAGCATGAGGTGGTGTAACTGATTATGCTTGCAAAGAAAACCTTGAAGGCTGAACACTTAAGAGTCAGGAAGGAAACCAAAGCACCTTTAGTTGTTGTTGTAAGAAACTTCCTCTTGTTCTGTGTGGCACTGCTAGTTTCATTTTCTTGCTTGAAATACTCAGACTGCCAGAACAATTTCTGTGATCATTTCTCATGCTAGTTCTTAATTAAATTAAATGGAGGACAAAGTAGTTTCCCTTATTCCTTTTGCAGTACTGGTGGAAAGGACTTTGGTGTGATTTCATTTAGGAGAGGTACTGGTCATCTTATATGTCTTTCCTGAAAGCTCAAGTTCAAACTCTTGCTACTGTATTTGTAGATCAGCTCCTAACGTGTGGGGAAATTTGAAAAACTCTGGATGTTACAGGAAATATCTTACAATTTTTTTGCATTTTTTCATCTGTAGAATTCAATTGATTTAAGGTAGCATAGGTATGAGAAAAATTAAGGTACAGCCTTCTGTATATGGCAGTAATTTTAGAAGGGTCAAAAAAAAAAGCTGTCCTCAAATTACAGTACTCATGGATGGAAACAAGAGGGAGCTAAACAAGTTATGATTTTAAAGGCAAAAGGCTGCCAAACTACTTTATATTAATATTATGGAATATTTTAACAAGCAGATTGAGTCCAGTGTGATTTTTACTTCAGAGAAATCCTCCACATTTTGCCTATTTCTCTTTGAATTCCTAAAGCCATACTTCACAGAGTGACACACTCTTCCCCCTGCCCCTCCCCCATTTGCTGCCTCCTCATTTGCTCCCTGAAGTGTGTTGTCAGTGGTCATAATTTTACCTTAGCATACCACATCCCACTGCAACAACCCAGGTAGAATTAATTCAGAATGTGATATTACTATATCCTAGAAACATTTTGATGATCAAGCATCTTTCAGAATACTATTTTTCAAGGGGATAGAATGTCAATAACTCATACTATTTTTGTGAAGAAAAAACCACCACTGACTAGGTGGCTTTAGAAGATGATGTCTGGAAGATCAGAAATCAAATGAACAAATAAAACAGGCTGAGGTCAGCTGTCTGAGTTTCTGTAGACCTCAGTGCTAGGTCCTGTACTTAAGTCACAACAATGCCATGCAACACTGCTACAGGCTTGGGGGAGGGTTTCTGGTAAGATGCCCTGCAGAAAAGGACCTGGAGGTATTGGTCAACAAGTGGCCAAGAAGGCAAAGAGCATCCTGGCTTGTATCAGGAATAGTTCAGGCACCAGGACTAAATAAATGATTGCCCCGTATACTTGGCCCTGGTGAGGCTGCATCTCACATACTGTGTTCAGTTTTGGGCCTCTCACTACAAGAAGGACATTGAGGTGCTGGACTGTGTCCAAAGAATGGCAGCGCAAACGGTGAATGGTCTGGGGCACAAGTCTTATGAGGAGCAGCTGAGGGACCTGGGACTGTTTAACCTGGAGAAGAAGGAGGCTGAGGGGAGATCTGTTTTGTCTCTGCAGCTACCTGAAAGGATATTGTAGCCAGGGGATGTTGGGCTCTTGTCCCAGGTAACAAGCAACAGGACAAGAGGAAATGGCATCAAGTTGCACCGGGGTATTAGGAAAAATTTATTCAACGCAAGGGTTACCAGTCACTGGAACAGGCTGCCCAGGGAAGTGGCTGAGTCACCGTCCATGGAAGTATTTAAAAGATGTGTAGACATGACACTTAGGGACATGGTTTAGTGGTGGTGGACTTGGCAGTACTGGGTTAATGGCTGGACTTGATGATCTTAAAGGTCTTTTCCAACCTAAATGATTCTATGATTCTAATAGATTCTTTCAGTTTTAGAAGTATACATTTTTATTTGAAAAGGAAAATCTTTCAATCTTCACTCTCAAGCTGGTTTTGTCCGTATCACTTTAAATCAAGACAGTATCTTTCACTCCTTAGCTGTGTGTTTATCACTCTATTAGAAGTGAAAATGACCGCAGAAAGGCATTGCCAAACATGTAAAATATGGCTATTTCCTCTATTTAATGCAAAATCACAGGACACCAGTCTGAATTTGTATGTCTGGTTCAAGTCTCAATACAGAGCAATAAGGAGTTCAGTAGATAAAATAGCATTTACCTGGGTGGTTATTTAACTTTGTGGGCTCATTAATCAAGTAGGACAAACCTCATTCAACAAACAGGTGTTTAATTGAATAGTTTTTTTCATCCATCCAATTTATGTTAAAATACCCTGTGCTAATTAGTTCACAGTTACTCCTGAGTTGATTTACAATCAATTCATGTTCTTCACAAACGTTTTAGATGTTTTTAGATGAAAAGTACACAAGAAATAAAGAAACTGCAGTATTTTGAACCGACCTAAGTTATTGTCAGAGTACTGTGTATGCTGAGGTAAAGCACTAATCATATAATGACCAAAGAGAGAAAGAACAAGCAGAACAAATGCCACCATTTGCAGAGTGGAGAAAGTCCTGTGGCATTATTCATCTCTGATACCATGTAGAGTTTGTAGCAGGGGGCAAGGAAATGAATTTGAATAGTCTATGGGAAGAAAGGGAATCAAAATGGATTTTGATAGCAAGAATGAATGTGATCGTATTTTTCAGCACCTAAACTGTGTCACCAAAATTCGTGAATGAAAGAAAACTCCTTAACACCTATTCAGTATTAAGAGAAGGTATCTCCTTTATTGCTGAGCTGGATGCACATTAAGTTGGAGAAATTCTCCCTGTTAAGGAGTTTTCTTTCATTCCTGAATTTTGGGGACAGTTTTCTGATGACACAGAAGGGACTATGCTTTTGAAACTCAACAGATTTGTAGGATCTAAAGGACAGGCAGCATTGTGGAAGGCCCTGGATAAGACAAGCAAAACCACCTTGGCATGTATATAAAGTGCATATAAAGTGACCAGCTTGTAGGCATTTACATCGGATGTGATAGATTTCCTGGCACCTTCTCCAACTCCCATCTTGCACACTCCATTCTTCCTTTTTATTTCTGGAAGGTTGGTAGGTGCTCCACTATAGAAGATATTCTCTGTGATCAGATATTTCCCATATCTCAGAGTTTTTAAAGGAAATTAATCAGCTACAGAGAGAAAAGCTAGCTGCTACTGCATTCTGGTTTCAGGGGCTGTATGGGTGGTAATTATTAGTTCACTGAAAATTATTTCCTGCTGAACACTGAATGAAACTGCCAGTGCCTACTTCCAAATTGGTTTTGAGCACAAGCATGTGGGAAGCAACTATAAAGTTACATGGTGGTAACCTGATTGTAGATTTCTTAACAAAACTACTTTTTTGAGCCTTGATTCCTTTTGGTTTTTAAGACGCCAGCCTGTGATTTAAACCTAGTAGAAAAATACGAATCCCAGATACAGAATAAGTAGCTTTAGAGGTGAACAACTACCTACTGAAGAGCAATTTTCAAAAATGAGGAATTTGAAAGCTTTGTGTAGTGGAGTTAGAATACCAGAATAAGAGTGGGTTTAGCTCTTAGCTTGATTGTAATTCAATAACTATGCTTAAATGAGGCATGAACAATGACTTTGAGATGTCAGTTGCCTTAGATGGAATATTAGGTGAGCAGAGAAGGTAGAAGGAGAGCATGTTTTCAATGTCAGCTTCACCTTATGTTGTTTGGGACCCCGATCTTTAAGAATGAAGACCCATGATGAGGACTTCTGAAGTGTAAAATTGAATATAAAACTTCAAGACATTGTTTTATGATACCAAAGTCTTCTGCTTAACACAGGCTTCTGGAGCTGCTTTTTCAGCTCTGTAAATAAGAAATTATCTATGCCAAGAGACAAGGAGATGAGTCTCCTTTTCAAAGGAGCAGATGGCAGAAGCATCGGAGGCATCCTACTTCTTTCTTCTTCTGTGCAAATAAATATATTTTAAAATGCTGAACCTGATATGAAGTTTATTTCAATAATTAATGTAAGTGGTATGCACTTGGAGTCTAGGAATTCCCATCACTTCTGGGCAGTGTCCACAGAGAGATCTTGGAACAGAAGAATCCTGTGCCCTTCAAACTGTCACAGATTTTGTTTTTCATACAGAATGCATTCATTTGTTCTATCAGCATATTTGTGGAGATGCTAGAAAAATGTATAATGTAAAAACAACAAAAAAAGTATGAAAGCAACCTTTTCTATTTTGAAACCTAAGAATCCCCTCAAGTCTTCGCTGTTGCTTTTTCCCCCCCTCTTACCCAGCTGCTCTTTGATCTGTCTCTTCCTAAGTGGATAAATATATTTTAAATTATTGCTAGCCCCAGGGGAACTGAACTGGTGTTAGCTAGCAAGGAGAGGCTTTTAGGAAATGTCACTAATGTAGGTGGCAAAAATGGCAAGAAACTGTTGAGGACTGCAACAGCTCAGCTAGATCTGAGCCAGACTGAAATAGGGCTGAAATAAATGAGTGCCACCTTTAGTGCCTTCTCTGGGATATTCAGCCACTGAAGCTCTCTGAAATTTCCTGACTGCCTTTTTCTCGTTAGGAGTTGAAGAACAGTAAGTTCCAGGGGGGCAGTTACTCCCATATGCAGCTTTTGACTTAAAATACATAGACTTGTGAAAGTAAAAGTCTACAGAAACGTACAGATTTGGAGCTGCATTCTGCACTTTCTTTTCATATCTGTAAAATAGCAACAAACTATAATCACTCTTTTGTTGATGTGTCTTGTCAGCTGGGCTAGTTAGGTGTAATTAGTGCCAAAGTTTGAATATAAAAGTAGTTGAATAAGTCCTTGAGTTGGAGGCAGCGGACACGTTCAGTGTCCTATTCAGGGACCTACACACCATATTACAAACAGGAAGAGTACATTTCTGGTCTCTGTAGAATGATTAATACCTCCAGAGTTGAAAGCCTAGGTAAATTGCTCAGTTAAAAGAGGGAGATAATGTATATGAAAACCAGTTAAGGGACTGCAAGTCATAGAAACATAGAATCGCAGAATCACTTAGCTTGGAAGAGACCTTTAAGATCGAGTCCAACCATAGCCTAACCCTACCTAGTCCACCTCTAGACCACGACCTCAAGCACAACATCTACACGCCTTTTAAATACCTCCAGGGATGGCGACTCCACCACTTCCCTGGGCAGCCTGTTCCAAAACTTGACTACCCTTTCAGTAAAGAAATTCTTCCTGATATCTAACCTAAATCTCCCCTGCTGCAATTTGAAGCCATTTCCACTTGTCCTATTGCTTGCTACCTGAGAGAAGAGACTGACACCCACCTCTCTACACTCTCCTTGCAAGTAGTTGCAGAGAGCAATAAGGTCTCCCCTCAGCCTCCTTTTCTTAAGACTAAAAAGCCCCAGGTCCCTCAGCCACTCCTTACAGGACTTGTGCTCCAAACCCTTCACCAGCTTCGTTGCCCTTCTCTGGACATGCTCCAGCATTTCAGTGTCCCTCTTGTAGCGAGTGGCCCAAAACTAGACACAGTACTCAAGATGTGGCCTCACCAGAGCTGAGTATAATGGAACAATCCCTTCCCTACTCCTGCTGGTCACACTATTCCTGATTCAGGCCAGGATGCTGTTGGCCTTCTTGGCCACCTGGGCACACTGCTGGCTCACGTTCAGCTGGCTGTCCACTAACACCCCCAGGTCCTTCTCCTCCAGGGAGCTCTCCAGCCCCTCTGCCCCAAGCCTGTAGTGTTGCCTGGGGTTCTTGTGACCCAAGTGCAGAAGCCAGCACTTGGCCTTGTTGAACCCCATAAAGTTGGCCTCTGCCCATAGATCCAGGCGGTACAGATCCCTCTGCAAAGCCTTCCTGCCTTCCAGCAGATCAAAACTCCCTCAGAATGTGGTGTCATCTGCAAACTTACTGAGGGTGCACTCGAGCCCCTCATCCAGATCACTAATAAAGACGTTAAAGAAGACTGGCCCCAGCACTGAGCCTTGGGGAACACCATTTGTAACCTGCCGCCAGCTGGATTTAACTCTGTTCACCACAATTCTTTGGGCCCAGCCATCCAGCCAGTTTTTAACCCAGAGAAGACTGTACCCATCTAATCCATGAGCAGCTAGTTTCCACAGGAGGGTGCTGTGGGGAGCAGTGTCGAAGGCTTTACTGAAGTCCAGTTTCATAAGATCCACAGCCTTCCCCTCATCCAGGAGCATATTCCTCTGCATTGACCACAGAGGGATATGAAAAGCCTCTGTAGAGGAATCGGGAGACTGCTTGGAATAGCCTGGAGGTAACTTTTAGGCATGAGTAGATCAAAGGATCATAGAAGCATAGAATCACAGAATACTCAAGGTTGGATAAGACCTCTAAGATCATCAAGTCCAACCATCAACCGAACACCACCATATCTACTAAACCATGTCCCAAAGTGCCATGCCTACACATTTTTTTAAGGGTAGTCTGAATGTATCTCATGGAGGCACCTTCACTTTCTGGGGTTCAGGAAGCTAAGGGCAGATCCCTCCCAGGGTGGAGAGAGGAGGTTCCTTCCTCCACACAACGTTCGTTAGTGAGCCTTCACAGAAAATGCCTCGTGTCTCCTGCATCAGTTGCTGATTATAGAAGAAGTGACCATCTCAGTGCTCCTTAGAGAAGCTACTTGCTTATCAAAGTATAGTCTCTCACTTTTTGGTCTCCTCATCTACCTTTGTAAATCCTATATGCCTTTCTACACACCAGTCATTCAGGGGAGACAATAAAGATGCATCCATATTGGGTGATATCATTCTTGTCCTATGGTCATATGTAGCCCGATGAGTGAGGTATATTCCTGGTATACAGAAACAAGGTTTAAAAATCAATCAGTCTGAGAAGAATCCTCTAGATAGGAACAGAAAGTGGACAGTGCCATTGATTATATTTTCTGAGCTCAGCACAGTGCTATTTCGGTAATTTAGATATAACCTTCTTACCCTGAATGAACCAGACCCTATAAGGTAAAGTTCACTTGTCCCCAAATGCAGGCACAACTGAGCATGCAAAATAAACTTTGACCAGGTCCTAGGAAATATCATGGTCTGCCTGATTTTTCAAAGGGACAAGACAATAAACTCTTTCTGAGACTTACAGGACACAATTCATCTAACGTAATTTTAGATATCTAAAATGTAGATTATGACATCTGAGCCAGACACAGTAGGGTCCATTTATAGATAATGAAAAGAGAAACAGACACTTTCAGGGTTCAGTTGTTCTGGTGTCATTTAGATATCCACCCTGTGATGTCAACTCACACAGACTGCTGCTCTTCACCAGGGAGACTGACCCAAGTGCACTGAGCAGATGAAGGTACATTGAACCATAGAATGGTTTGGGTTGGAAGGGGCCTCAAAGATCACCTAGTTCCAATCCACCTGTCATGGGCAGGGAGAACCTCCACTACACCCAAGCCCCATCCAACATGGCCTTCAACACTGCCAGGGAGTGAAGAATTCCTCACTAATGTCTCATCTAACTCTCCACACTTTTAGTTTAAATCCATTACCCCTTGTCCTACCACTATACTCTCTGATAGTCCCTCTCCATCTTTCCTGAACACCCCTTTAAGTACTGGAAGGCTGCTATAAGCCTTCTCTTCTCCAGGCTGAACAAGCCCAACTGTCTCAGCCTGTCCTTGTAGGAGAGGTGCACCAGCCCTCTAAATCATCTTTGTGGCCCTTCTCTGCACCCACTCCAACAGCTCTATGTCTTTCTTGTCCTGGGGATCCCCGAGCTGGATGCAGAACTCCAGGTGGGGTCTCACAAGAACAGAGTAGAGGGGCAGCATCACCTTCCTTGACCTGCTGGTCACTCTGGTTTTGATGCAGCCCAGCTTTCAGTTGGCTTTCTGGGCTGCAAGAATGCCTTGCCATCTCACATTAAGCTTTTAATCCACCAGCACCTCCAAGTTCTTCTCCTCAGTTTGCTCTCAATCTATTCTCTGCCAGCCTGTAGTTGTGCTTGGGATTGCCCTGACTCACATGCAGTACCTTGCACTTGATCCTGTTGAACTTCATGTGCTTCCCACGGGTCCATCTTTCAAGTCTGTCAAGGTCCCTCTGGAAATCATCCCTTCCCTCCAGTGTCAACCGCACCACACAGCTGGGTGCAGGCTTGCTGTGGGTGCACTCAACTGTCCATGTCTCCAACAAAGGTGTTGAACAGTACTGGTCCCAGTACCAACAATGCCACTCATCACTGGTCTCCACTTGGACATTGAGCTGTTTACCACAACTCTTTGACTGCAACTGTCCAGCCAAATCCTTATCCACCGAATGGTCCATCCATCAAAAACATTTTCCTTCATGCAATATAACCAACACAACCAAGAAAAAGCTTAGGCTGGGTTTAAACTTGCTTATGATTTCTACTGTCCTGAAGTTTGCTAAATTTTTAAAAGTTTGACAGTCAAGGCAACTGAAGGTCACACGTAATGCAAGACTGCAGTCAGCCTTGCTCTTTATGGTCCTTTGACTTGGCTGCATTTTGTTAAATACATAATGCAAGGAAGAGAAAATACATTTGTTGGGTGCTATTTTTTTACTTCCCAGAATTCCAGCTCATTGGATCTTAACTTAAGGAAAGAAGGAAATAGGTGCCAGATTGGAAAGCAGTCAAAGCTGAAAGCAGGTTTTTACATTTAATTCAATGGATAGTTTTGGTCAATCACAAATTATATCTGGTGTCCTAGAGGTCTGTCTCACCACAGTTTGCAGTGTAGCTTCCCCTCTTAGATTCTTTCTAACATTTCTAATAAACTAACACCTTTAATTTTTCATAGAAAACAGAAGCTTCTGGTTGAAATACCCCTGATGATTTCTATAAATTCATACAGAACTAGGCATTGATTATGTATTACAACATTTACTCCACTCTGCAAGTTGATGCCATTTTGGAAATGTGTGGTTTTGATCAAATCAATGCCATGAGCTGAACAATGCTGTCACTTCAGAAAAAAAAAGGTTGATATTAAAAAAGGTTGATATTAAAAAAGGTTGATTTTAAAAAAATAATAATGAAATGAGTGATTAGTTCATCATTTCCCTTTGCTGTTTATTGTTTGGGTTTGTCTGTCAGGTTTAGTAATCTTTTCTGATGCACTTGCTAATCACTAAATTTGTGATTTGATAAGGAAATTCACATGTATGAATAATCTGTGACAACATGGCACAGCATTTTCCTCACTCTGCAATGCGTTGGCAGCACAAATCCTACTAAAGCTAGACAGGAATGTATTACCAATTTACTTTGTAAATGTATTACCAATTTAGTTTAGTTACTCAGTGAGTACATACTTATGGCAAATCCAGTGTTTAAGCTTCACTGCACAGAAGCTGCTTTTAGTTACAATACCTGCTTGTAATATGAGTTACAGAGGTTTTCTCTAACATGCTTTATTAGCAGTTCCAAGTTGAAGGAGGAGAATGCAATACTGCAAAGTTCTGACAGGAGTAACAATATTTTTATTAATAAAATCCCCATGTATGCTTTGCACAGGTAATAGAATATAACAAACCCTAGATGTGTAGGGTTCATTATAGACAATCACATGCTAATTTTTTTCCTTTTGTCACAAGAATTGAGACACTGAGCTTTTATTTCCTTGTTTTTTAATAAAACATTGCGTTTGTTTTTAACCATATGTAAAAAAGTCTTAAAGCTATCTTAAATATAAGGTGAAAAACAATATTCATTCTTCATTCCACACTGCCATCAGTACTAGTAAAATTAGCAATGGCTTTAAACCCCCTCTATTTCCCTGTAGGAGGAGATCACATAGATCAAGGCTGGCAGTGTGCGGGACTGTTCGTTTGATACCTAAAATGTTTTATGATATAGACAGCTGTGTCACCATTCTGGAGAACTACTGAGTCTTTTTGTTCCTATCTTGTTCCAGCATAAAGATGAATGCTGTTATATTTCTTGTGAAGTTTATTTTGTCTATCTGAAGGGCTTACTAGTGCTTCATCAAGTAGTCCACCAGTTTCCTTGAAAATGGATGTGGCCGGTGGTGATTCATCTTGTGCAGGATAATTAATTGGCATCTTCAACGGACGATCAATCTAGAATCATATGATTGGGATTATTTGCTTAAAACTGTATTTCACTTATCGACACTGTATGGTTTCTGTCATTATTTTGATATGTAGTGGCAGAATGCTACAAATAAAAACAGCTGGAGCTTCCTGTTACAGAAAACAGGGAAAAGAGCTATGTTCTGCTTGAAACCATGGCATGGGTTTCATTGAGTTCATGCAGTGGACTCCTGGACATAATTAAACAGGAGTTGGAATTCATAAGCTCACAAAGCTCCCTTCACAAAGCCACTGCACTAAAATACGTAGTCTTAAAATATCTTTAATGAAATCCTCAGAGCAACAAGTAACTCCCACTCCCTACAAGTGGATTATTACAGTCTTCACAGCCTTGTGGAAGTTTTAATTGAAGGGCACTACTTAAAGGGATGGTGTGGGATGACTCTAAGGTAAGATTGATCAGTACAGGCAGAATTTTATTACAAGTGTCAATTAGATTGAAAAGTGTTATAAAAAAGATCATTTGCATAGCTTTAGGGGACAAGGAGACACATTATTCTGAAATCTCCTTTGCTGATTGTTTAGTGATTCTCTGAGGGTAACAGGGAGGAAATATTCCCTCCTGCAAGGGAAGACAGTAGCCACTTTCTGACTGGCTTTGATTTAAAGCTCGTTAATGAGATATGTGCAGCTAATTAAGAGCAGGGAGAATTTAGCTATATGCCACAATGGAGAACAGCATTTATCAGAGAGGATCGGACTATTGCCCTGTGGAAGTTCAGTGCTGTGCTACCAGGAATGACTCTGTTCCAATGCTACAGAGAAGGGCAATACAGCAAATAGCTAAAGCTGGTTGAGACATGGTTTTTCCTCTAGAAAAATAAGGTTGCACTGACAATATATTCTTTTAATGAAAAACCTCATTTTTGTTAATTCAACACGGTAAAGAAAAGTTCTTCTTGTTCATTTTCACTGCTTTATCCTCTGGAGGGAAGGGACAAATTAGCAGACATAAAGGCTCTGGCTACTGTTACTAGACCTTTTTTGGTACTTGATCTAGAGGGTGGGAATGTCTACAATAGCATTAGTTGGCAGCAGGAGCATCCTTCTAAAAGAAAATCTTCCTGTAGCTCCCCAATTCCCATACTTTTGTTTCCATCACAGAAATGGAAAAGTGATCACAGAATTAAGCGTGCATGAAATAGATTCCTTTTTAGACTGAAACATGTACTCCAGGCATGCACCTAGACGCCTCCAGTTGCTACTGACCATCCAGGCCTTGGACCAGTCTAGAGCTAATCCTAAATTTAAAAGTGTTCTAATAACATTGGGATCTCAGCACCAACTGTTTCACTCTAGTGATCAGTTCTATTGTCACTCCTGATATATTTCACAACCATGCAGCCAGTAGTGCAGTTAGACGTGCCCGATGGCATTGGAGACATGCCTGCGTGGACCTCACATGATGGAGCTTGTTTTTACAGAAAATCCACTCTGTATAGTATGATGAAGGCCAACTGAGAAATCTCACAGTGCCTAAGAGGATAATAGATGCCTGTGTTTAGGAAATGTGATCCTGCTCAATGCCTGGGAATTTGTGTCCAGATTGTAGGCACCCAACCTCTGGTATATAAACATAGTGCTCTGTATATAAGGTAGTTGTTTATATACTATTAAAGTAAGTGGAAATAGGTGGCCTAATTGTATCACTATTTTTAGACGTCCTGCACACCTGCCTGGCCTCCAGGCCACCTGTCATAACAGCTAGTACAGTACAGATATCAAACATACCATAAAATAACCCAAGCAGCTGAATCCCATCTTGAGACAGTCAGTGGAGCCTAGGATGCCATTCAGTCCCTTAAAAGTAGACGCAGGACACAGTTCAGTTACCTAGACATAGGCACGGAAGACTCACAGCCTTCTGCAGTGGTAGCTGCATACCAAGGTAGGATAGCCTACAGTGCCTGGAATGAGCCAAGATGCCTGTGCTTAGCAATGGCCTTGGACAGAGCAACACACTGTGGAAACAAGGAGAATGTATTTTTTCCTTTGTTCTGTTACTTCCCTCCTACAAATTATGAGTTTTCATCTTTGGGAGAGGTAGTGAATATGCATTGCCAGCTGGAAGTAGTGTGAAAATGATATATTGGGGGGAAGATATTCACAAGCAAAGATCAGACTTCTGCCTTCAGGTCCTTTTCTTTCTGTGCCTTTTCCAACATATGAGTTCCCAGCAAGACCCAAACCTGTGGTAAGAAAAAGAATGTTGCTCACTATTTTGTGACCCGAAACATTTCTGTGTGAAGGAAAGCTAGATGCATTAGATATTCCCTAGTCTGGAAGAGGAATATCATCTCCAGGTATTTGGACTGCAGATCAGTTCTGGTGTTCTTCAGGGAGATGGATAACCCTCAAACAACCTTCTTGAGGGAAATTACAACTAGGGATATATCTTAGAAGTTTTCCAATACCGTGTATATTAAACTATTTATTTAATTTAAAATTTTATTTTATTCAGTTTTCAGGAGGAAGATTGTAGTTTATGGTAAATACATTTTTTGTCAGAAGAAACTTTATTTTATTATGAATATTTACATTTTCAAAATTGTACTTGTGGCAACTTGCCTGATCTCATACAATCATGTCTTTATCATGTGAACTGAAACTCTAAAACTACATTTAAAAATAAATTGAGAGAAATTAGAAATACTTCATTTGATGCATTATAGGTAGCAGAGGGTTGTAGTCATGTGCTATTGCTACATACAGGTAGACATTTTGAGCTCGCAAACCTCTAGGTGTTAAAGCAGTTCTTGGTATTCATCTCCCAGTGCATCACTTTGTGCAATTAATTTTTAAACCATTTTCTTTACTACAGTCTTCAGAGTAATTTACCTGTTTCTATAAAATATTGCACATTCCTCTTTATTGATGGTGTAATGCAACTTCATGTTACCAGCAAATGTAATTTGACAGACATATATTGCTTGCTTAACACAGACATTAAAATGTTAAGCAAGTTGGTCTCAGATTTTTAGGAAAGTCTACTAAGAATCTCCTTCCAGTTCAATAAATCCCCTTGTAACACAAACCCTTAGGCTGGCTGCATTTTATTAAATATATTTTTGTTGTCTCTGTGGAAACTTACTCTTTCACCAAATTTTCCTCTAGTAATGGACATAGTAAAAAAATCACTGGCTACTCAACAACATTTTTGCATCTTAAGACATGGAATCTCTCTTGCTCTTCTCTCAAGTGCACTAACTCCTTCAACTTGACAATATTGATTTGATGGCATAGCTTATTTAGGTAGCTTGTCAGCCCAGTGTGACTTGATAGTGGTCAAACCGAACACATAGCTCTGAGAAAATACTGTTTAGTTGATGCATATTTACTTGCTGTTGGTTTTGACTATTGCCTGGAATGTAGCATAGATGATCAGTGTTTGGTTTTGTGGATCTGTGTGTCTGCATGCGTGGAAATTAACTTCAGAATCATGGAAATCATGGAAGTGTTGGTTGGAAGATCATCTAGGCCAGCATCCTGCTTGAAGCGGGACTGTGGCCAATGCTGGATTAGGTCAAACATGGCTCCGTCCAGTTTTAGATGGGCACAATGGCTCATGTATGTGCTTGAGTGCTTTAACGTTCAAGGAAGGCAAAAACAAATGGGTCATGAGTAAGGGTGATGTGAAATTCAGATTTGCATTTGAATGAATATTCTCAGTTCTCTTTCATATTATTCCCTCGGGCCATGGAAAGTACAGGCACAGATTACTGAGAACTCTGTAGACTGACTGATTGGTGTGATTTGTATTTGCCATGTAAATGCACAGTGTTTAATACTATAGCTATACAAATATAATGCTGATTGACAAACTTGCCCAGAAACAGTCATATCCTAGGAGGAGGAAGTCATTAACATATTAAAAAGCAAAATCCTAAAGGAAGGCTGTTCAGACACTGCAGAGGAAGGTGGTACTTTGAAATGTGAGAAGGTATGAGCAGTCAATATTAAGGATTCCTTTGTTTTTATTGGAACAAAATTCAAGGATTTTTTTTTTCAATAGGAGAAACATTTGATATGCAAAGTAGAAGAATTCAAAAAGGATTGAGGAATAATTAATTTTATGATATTTATTGTAAAATAAAAAACAGAATTGCAAATTGCATCTTTGAGTTTTAAGAAAAATGTGAAAATGTACAATACGTTAGAGAAGCCTTTAGCATTTGCTCTCTAAAGAGGACTGTTAAAGGGGAAGGACACCATCTTTGAATATATAGCCAACTTGCTTACAAGTTTCCAGAGAGCAATCCTCTAAGTCAAACAATATCCTACTGTTCAAGGGAAAAAAAAGCACCATTCATTAGTTAAGTTTTTTACCTAGTCGCCATTTATCATAGTGCCCTGCCTTGAAGAGTAAGAAAGTAGTTTCCATTTTAATGAGCAGTTGTAAAAGAGGATGTTAGTGCACACAGCGTCAGGGAGAGAACTGCTGATGGCATGAGCAAGAAGTATAATGAGTTTTCTTGTTATCAACAGAGTTTGACGCACCTTCCAGTTTTCTTTTCAGTCCCTGAGCACCCTTTTGTCAGAAGGGTCCCTGAGCCTTTCTTGATGTCCTCAATCCACTTTGCCTCTGTTAATCCGATATACTGTTCTTTGCCTTTGGTTCCCTTCAACCTTTGTCTTTTCACTGTTTCTGTTCATTGCTTCCTCTCCTGTCTGCTAAAATAGGAGACATCTCAAAGGGAAGCCAAGTAGCATATGTTTTAAAACAATGGGAGTTGTGATCATCTTTCCTAGGTTCTTCTTGTAAAAAAAATAAATTACTAAATAAAATTACCAGCTCAGCTGTTTCGATCAACTGTATAGAGTGTTTTTATCTTCCTCAAAATACTGAGGAAGGATGATCAAGAGCATGTATAAACTCTGTTTGATTCTACCTGCTGGATGATGATAGAAACCTATAACTCACCTATGATTTGTAGCAAGTTGCAAGTTGCAAGACTTGCAGTTAGCCTTTAAAGTTGCAACTTAGTGAGGCTGGTTCTTCACTTCACTGCAGCACATCAGAAACAAGAGCACGAACACTGTGGGGCAGGCCTGCAATGTCTTAGGCTGGTTTACTTCCTATTAACATTCCAAACATGGAGTGCTCTGTGTGATTCCTGAGCCATGGGATGACTCACCACAACTTGAACTCTGCTGGAAGGGGACTTGATGATGTCTGCAAGTTCCAATTCCTTTCTGAAAGCAGGAGGTGTTCCTGTGAGCCTCCCACACTAGCCCTCTCAGGCTGGCCAGTAGCAAGTAGAACAACTCATGAAAGGTGATGTAAGCTTGATTTAAAGGCAAGCTGTCATCCTTGCAGTTCTGCTGTGTCTAACCAAGAGTTGTTTCAAAATGCAACAACCTGGGAAACTAGAAATGCACTTTCTAGAAGGCAGCTTCACATCTTTTAATCTCTAGACCTGTAGCACTAGGATTTCTCCCTCATTTCCAGTATAATTAATGTGGTGACTGAACAGGTAGAATTGATAATTCTGCTTCTCAGTCTTGCCTGAAAGTCAGTATGTTTCCTGAAATCACTGCCTTCTTACCAGGAGTCGCTGAAGGTGCAATTCTGCATCGTGATTTCTCCAGTAGCAAGGGAGTTTCCAGGGCTCGTTTTTGCTCTTCTACCCCACTTGCCACAAGTTATTGCCTGTGCAGCAGTGCTTGCTCAACTTTTTGTGCAGTCATGAGCTAAAGTTGTTTGTTTTTTAGGAACCTTCCCAAAACAAGGGGGAAGATGCCAAAGATGATTGCCTAGCAATGGTGACTAGCACACACGTTCAATATTATTTGATGTCTATGATATGACAGACCTAACATGCCAACAGGAGAGCTGGTGGTGAATGTACTTTACTAAATCTCTGATAGGGACTTTACATACACTCCAGGGCATTTTACCAGAATCAGTGGCAACAGATAATGCATGCCAAAGCACAATCCCCAAAATATTATTGATGAAAAATTACTATTTCCCCACTCCTCCTGCCAATATTTGGGATTTGTGAATTTCTTAGGGATTATTTAACTCATGTTTAGTCCTGCTATTCTGCTACCTATCAGATCCTACGTTATTTAAGCTTAGTGTCTTTTAGCTTTGACTTGCCTGACTTTTGATATTTTACTGCATTCAGGAGGTCTCGCGGCTGCCTGCTGGTTCCAGGCTCTCTTGGATAATTTCAGCTTTCTTCCCCACTCCTGCTTATTCCATTAGCTTCCCTCTCCATCTGCCCTTCTTCCCCTTACAGTCTCCTCTGCTTTTAACCCACATACTGCCTCTCCTTGGATTTCAGTGCAGGTCCTCCCCATGGGAAAGTGATTAATTTTGTGCCCTGATCTTCTCTTCAGCCAAATACATGTAGTTGAACAGGGAAAAGACCAAGCAAAGTGTTCTACTGTAAGCAAGGATGAACTTGCAAAGGAGACTGAAACTTCTGCCACCAGGAGATTGGTTCTTGGCAGCATTCTTCATGTCTTCATATGGCATGCATTCATGTAGTGGTATTTTTGTTATATGTAGAACATTTATAAGGATGCAAATCAGTGGTTTAAGGAAGACAGAACTCCTCAGAGGTCTGTGGGCCTGAACACAAAATTTCTCTCACTTGAGACTGTCTGAAACCCCACTGAAGGTAGCCGGAATAATTCTATAGGTCTAGGATCAATAGTGGCAGAGGACAACTGCTTGTTTCTCTTAGGGTGCTGGTTGTGGCTGGGTTAGAGTTTATTTTCTTCATAGTAGGGCCACAAAGATGATTAAGGGCCTGGAGCATCTTCCCTGCAAGGAAAGGCTGAATGAATGGGCCTGTACAGCCTTGAGAAAAGAAGACTGAGAGGGTATATGATTAATGTTTATAAATATCTGAAGTGTGGGACACAGGGGGAAATGGCCAGCCTCTTTTCAGTGGTCTGTGGAGACAGGATAAGAGTCAATGGCCTCAAGTTGGAGCACAGGAAGTTCTGCACCAATATGCGGAAGAACTTTTTCCCAGTGAGGGTGACAGAGCCCTGGGACAGGCTGCCCAGGGGGGTGGTGGAGTCTCCTTCTCTGGAGATATTCAAGACCCGTCTGGATGCCTATCTGAGTGATATGTCCTAGGGAAGCTGCTTTGGCAGGGGGGTTGGACCTGATGATCTCTGGAGGTCCCTTCCAACCCCTACGATTCTGTGATTCTGTGATAGTAGCAAGTACGGGGCTATGTTTGAGATTTGTGATGAAAACAGTATTGATAATAGAGATGTTTGTGGTACTGCTGAGCAGTGCTCACACCACCCCACAAGCCAGTAGGCTGGGGGTGCACAAGGAGTTGGGACATAGCTAGGACAGCTGACCCCAAAGGGATATTCCATACTGTACGATGACATGCTCGCTATATAAAGCTGGGGGAAGAAAAAGAAAAAGGAAAAAATACATCAGACTGATGGCATTTATCTTCCCAAGTCATCCTTAATGTGTGATGGAGCCCTGCTTTCCTGAGGATGGCTGAACACCTGCCTGCCCATGGGAAGTGGTGAATTCCTTGTCTTGCTTTTCTTGTGCATGTGGCTTTTGCTTTACTTATTAAACTGTTTTTTATCTCAACACACTTCATCCCACTGGGGAAGAGTGAGCAAGTGGCTGTGTGCTGCTTAGTTGCTGGCTGGGGTTAAACCACAACACTTGGTCTATTTGCTCTATTTATAAATACAATTACAGATGCAGTGGAGTAGTCTTGCAGTATTTAATTACTCAACTGCAAACACAGGTATTTTAAATCTGTGGATGAAATATATTAATCCCATAGCAGGTCATCCTGTTTATTGCAATACAATAAAATTATGTAAAAGGGAAAATAATGAAAAATTGGAGTTGATGTTTACTCTGCAATAATGAATTGCTTTGAGAGAGAAGTTTTCTTAGAGATACTTGCTGCAGGAAGCTTAGTATAGCAGAGGTAATCCTACTTAAGGTGAATTACGCATACAACCATAGATACACCCAATATATTTCATATACAAAGTGAGTACTGCTTGAAATATGAAAACCATTGCTTCTTCCTTGTAATTTCAGTCACTCATATAATTGAATTATAAGATCTGTGTTTTTTATAGTAGTGTGGTTTTTCTCTCTGTCCCACCCTCAGAGTATTTGTATGATGTTTTTAACCAGAAAATCTTAAGAGGTGGCTTTGAATTTCTCAGAAAAATAAATTGTTACCTGATTCAAAGGAGCTCTAGGTGAATTTCATTTGTTGTGAGCAGAAGACACATTTGTTTTTATTGTAGAATCATCACATTATACAAGGCTGAAAAGTACATAACGATTTAATTAGTTTTTAAAGGACAAGTTGATTTTGCAGTTCTGCTTGCTGCCTTAGTATATTGCTCTCATTTCTGTGGGGTAGATATTCAAACAGCTCTTCCTTAATCAGGTAAAAGTTGTCAAAAATGTGCATTTGAAATTTTTAATTAAGTACTCAATTTGAGCACACTTACAAATGCCAGAGGTAATGATTCTTTGAAGTTTATTGTTCATAGTAGTCTTCTCATACTACAAAAAAGGCAAGTAATACTGTGACCAAACAAAATTAGAACTATAAATCAGATTAGCCCTTTGCTTAGTTTTTCACTGAACCATCAGTTCAATAAATCACTTTGCATGACCTATACATTATGCTTACTGCTTTTCCTGTATCTACATCAGCACGACAGTGTGCCATAAAACAGTATTTGATATAGGCAAAGGGAGTCAGTGGATATTTTAAAAAAAATTTAAAAAGGAAAAGGAGATCATTTTTACTGTTTTAAATGCAGTACTGTTTCCAGAGGACATGTGGTTGCAAAAGTATGAACTGGCTGTAGCAGTGCAGTAGAAGCACCCAGTAAAATTCTGCAATATCATTCTACATATAACAGTTGGTTATTGGCCACGGTCATAAATGACAGGGACAGCTTCAGGCTTTAAAGTGGGAAGGTTACACTCTGAACACCCCAGATGACACACCTATGCTTTCCTTTGACTTTTTGTGTGTGCTATATGGTTCCTATCTATCTCTGGTCTCACTAGTGGAGCTGGTCCATGACTGCACCCCCTTGCTTCCAGTTTGCAGTCTTTCAGATGACTGGCGTGCTTGTATTTTCCCCAGCCTCGCAGCACAGCCCTGCGCAAAGCTCCACATCTTTCAGCTCACACTTTTTGCCAAAATGCAGTAAATCTATCTGTGCATTTCCAAGGTATGGTCTAGAGACAGCAGGAGTGTGAGTCAGCCTGAGTCACAATGTCCAGAGACAGAAAGAGGTTAGGTGGTACTGGAAATGTTATTTAAGTCAAAAGCAAAGAAGATCTGTTATCTATTCCCCATGCTTCTAACAGTGAACAATCTGCAAAGACCTCAAATTTGACTGGCAATAAGGAGAGTTGATAAACGAGTGTCTTTTAACCATCCCAAGGTAATAATAATGGATAAACAAATGAAAAAAGAAATAAGAATTGGTCCTTGATGCATCGTTGATTAGATCCCTTGTCTCCTGTCGCTATCTCTGTGCTTTTTATGTTATCTCTTCGGTACCTCTAAATAGTTGGAAACAATAGCAAATCCTAAATACAAACTGGAATGATGAGTACCTTGGTCTTTTTGATTAACATTTCTACCTTTTGAAACAGAGGCATTAAAACTGCTTAGCACAGAATATTTTTTATTTATAAGTACTGATTTTATGTGAAAATACTTTTTTGCTGAAATCAAAATTGTTCTTAAGAACAGTGGCTCCAAAAAAACTTTGGTTGGAAAAGTGCTGAGGTGGAGCTGGAGATTGTAAGGTAGCTAACTACTTAGAGGCTAGCTAATATTAGTGATATTAGCGATAACTTACTATTAGCTATTGATCAGTATTCATAACAGTGGTTTGTTTTTTTTTAAAATCTAGATCACAGGAGATCCTTAATCTTCATTTCTCAATACAAGAACATATACGGTGATTTTTGCATGTCTTAGCTTAAGGTCTTTGGATTACAGAGGACCCTTCGTCTCCTGCGCTTGTCATAAATGTTTGTGAAAGGATCTAGTTTTCATTCTGTATAAAATTTTTAAACAATATCTTAGAAATAATTGAAGAAATGCAGCCTGTGTTTTCCTGTTAGCTTTACCTGTAAAGTGTGTCGAGATATAATATATGTATGAAAAATGGTGAATATTCTCCTTCTCTCTAATATGCCTTTTGACTTATTGAAGATATTTATAATGGGAGATTAGAGTATCAAACAACCTGAACACCGTTCCTTTTACAAAATACTTTTGTCGACTACATTGCTTTTATAACTAAGCTGCAGAGCTCCCCTATGAACCCGTCAGCACGTCCTTTCTTTTACAGATGAGATAGCTGGGAAGCCATTCACTCTTGTCTTGGTCCTGGCTTGGAATAGAAGCCAAAACTGTGGAAGAGATGATCTGTGTGTCATGTGGAGTCAAGTTGCCTCAAGCAGGGTATGATAAATTTTGATAACTATATTTTTAATCTTTGGACTTCAGAGAGCCCAGAGTGAAGCCTGAGAGTATTCTTCTACTATCTTGGCTTCCCATAAACTAACTGCTTCGAGGTTACATGAGCACAGAGGACTCTGGTATTCTGTTCCAAAGTAGAAAAGCTGAACCTATCAACAAGTCATTACTTGTATTGCATTATTTTAACCTTTGCAATATGATACATAATATAAAAGTCCATTTAAAAGACTCCTTGTTGGTGCTTCCTTGGGGAACTTGGATTAGTTGACATGTGCTAATTCATCCAAACCAATCTTTATAATCCTTCAGTTCCTTCACAACCAGAACCAGGCCAAAGGTGAATCAGTCCATTTGAGATTTGAAATTCATCCTTTCTCATGAGATCTTTTAGGTCACTATGACCTCTTCAGGAAACAAACTTTCTAGCTTCTGATTTTAGCTCTTGTGTCCTAAACTCACTGCCACGATTGAGACAATTGTCACAGTGCTGGTCATTATACAAACAAACAAGTTCAGCTATACCAGGGATGTCAATCTCACTCCTTTCTCTAGTGTTTAATTCTTGCTTTAAAAACCAGATGTCACTGTGCAGGTTATTTGTTAATATAGTATGGTTTTTAACAATACTGAGACCTTCAAAATATTTGAGCTATGAAAATGAACAAATTATAACAGTAAAATATGCCGATTCTTAGTAACATTGTATACTCCTGCTAGTATTATAATGTACTAGGTGGGTTGGACATAAAATTGTCTGAATAAGGAAAGGATTCTTTATTCTTGTCTTGATTTTTTCATGTATTTGCATAAGGCAAAAGTGAATATTGTTAGTGAAATAATTTTTAAAACATGAGATCTTGTTGTCTAATAGTACCTAGATTCTCAGGTACTTGACTTTTTATCTCAGTCAGCCAACACAAGCCAAAAAGTGGCCTAAAGGCTTAGATGTTCCAGTGGTTACTCCAGCACAATCTAATCTGTGACCTCTATCCCTTTGGTTTTTATAATGTCCTTATAAAAACATAGTACATTTAAGTATGCTTAAAGTGCTACTGGCTATAATTAAAGTTCTGTCAGCCTTTCCATTATAAATCCCCCTTTTCAAGGTTTAATATCTCAGCGGTTTCAATTCCCACTGGGCTAAACTTGATACAGAAGCTGTCAGCACGAATGCAAATCCCCCCTACCTTCAAAAATATTTTCAATTCATAAAGTTACTTCTTTTTATTGAGTCCTACAGTCTGCAAAAGTATTTCTGATTAGGTCCCCTCCCGAAGTGTCTTGTACTGTCTTGTCTTGTCTTACATAAATCAAGAAATAAATGTGTCCTAACTTTGAAATGCAGAAACACATTGTTGGTGTTTCCTTTTCCCTTTTTCTACACTATAGTTTGAGTGCAGCTTCTACCAATACTGAAACTGCTGACTTCAGGTTAGATCATCAGACCCTTCCAGGCTGCACCTGCTAGGATATGCAATGCAAAAGTTAATTACCTTGGCTATAAACTAGCATATCTCACATCTACCTTTCCCAAATTTATTTATTAATACTGGATGACATTTTCTAAACCTTTGATAAGAGGGAAGTGGATGACTCTTGAAGAAATTAACAGACACCCTGTTCAGTGCATTTCGCAGTTTGGGGATAAGTCTAGAGCTGCTTAGTACCCCACTGCCTGACTATCTTCTATTTCATTGGTGCAAGTTGTATTTCTAGATAGGAAGGAGAATGACCATTCTTGGTCTCCAATATCAAGAGATTAATATCTTGAAAGCTGAAGCAGCACATGCAGAGAACCTTGGAACTGGCCTAAACCAAGAGCAAAATAATCATCAGCAGTTTGATGGTTTCAAGTTATGTAATTTTACAGGAAAAAAAAAGCATTGGTGTTTCCCCATTTCTTACAAATTAAATGTGTTCATTGTCTTTTACGTTCACTCTCCTACACAGACTCTCCAACAATAGGTGCCATAATCAGGGCTTCTTGATCTCTTCCATTCTGGGTCCATGAATACTATATTCCTGAATAGCAACTTTGTTCTACCCTCCCTCCTCCTCCTCTCTAGGCTTGTGACTAAGGCATATTTCTGGAAGTGGAGGCTTTTTATGTGACTAAAGACCTTGGAAGTAGAAAGACTTCAGTCATCCCATTCTGGATAACTGCTTTAATTTTGGGCTGTAACAAGAAAGGACCATCTGGCTGTCAAAGTGGAGGAGGTCGTTGCAGGGTCTGGGACTCAGTTTCACAACTAGAAAAAAACTAGCTGAATCTGCAACACAGGTATCATGTACTCAGAGTTTAAAACTTTTTATTTTTCTTTGGTGTTTCTAATCTGCTGCCCTTGGTATGACAGTTAGCATGAGTCCTGCTCTTCTGAACCTTATTCTAGGCAGTGTGTCTAAAGAGATAGTGACACACAAGCATTCATGGCTATCTATTCAAACTTAAGTTTTAATATTGTAAAAGAAAAAAACCCCACAAAAACTTGGTGTATATACATGTACTATTTGTGCATACACCTTGATACATGCTATATATACATAGAATCATAGAATCACTTAGCTCGGAAGAGACCTTTAAGATCATTAAGTCCAACCACAGCCTACCCCTGCCTAGTCCACCTCTAGACCATGTCCTCAAGCACAACATCTACAGGTCTTTTAAATCCCTCCAGGGATGGTGACTCCACCGCTTCCCTGGGCAGCCTGTTCCAGTACTTGACTACCTTTTCAGTAAAGAAATTCTTCCTGATATCTAACCTGAATCCCCCCTGCTGCAATTTGAAGCCATTTCCTCTCGTCCTATCACTTGTTACCTGAGAGAAGAAACCAACCCCCATCTCTCTAATATTTACACATTTACACTTTGAACGATGTTTCAATTTTGTTTACACTGTGGCAGACTGGGAAAGGAAGAACTGAAATGTTGTCAAAATAACTCAGATACTAGTCTTTTATCAGCAAAAGGAGTAAAAAAGAATGACAAGTTGTTCATCCCATAAGCTCTCTGTCAGGCCTAAAATACACTTCAGAGCTAAATACCACTTGTGAATGAAGTAGATGACTATTTTGGTTGCTTGCTAGAATCGTTTTGGTTGGGAAAAACCTTTAATATCATGAATTCCAACCATTAGCCTAGCACTGATGAGTCCACCACCATTAAACCATGTCCCTAAGTGTCATGTTGACACATATTTAAATACCTCCAGGGATGGTGACTCAACCACTTCCCTGGGCAGCCTGCTCCAGTTTTTGACAACACTCCCCATCAAGAAGTTCTTCCTAATACCCAATCTAAACCTACTCTGGTGTAACTTGATGCCATTTCCTCTTGTCCTGCTGTTTGTTACCTGGGAGAAGAGTCTAACATCCCCTGGCTACAACCTCCATTCAGGTAGCTGTAGAGAGCAAACAGATCTCTCCTCAGCCTCCTTTTTCTCCAGGTGAAACAGTCCCAGGTCCCTCAGCTGCTCCTCACAAGACTTGTGCCCCAGACCCTTCACCATTTGCACTGTCCTTCTTTGGACATAGTCCAGCACCTCAATGTCCTTCTTGTAGTGAGAGGCCTGAAACTGAACACAGTATTCTAGGTGCAGCCTCACCAGTGCCAACTACAGGGAGAAAAATCACCTCCCTAGTTTTGGTGGCTGCACTATTCCTGATACAAGCCAGGATGTTGTTGGCCTTCTTGGCCACCTGGGCACACTGCTGGCTCATGTCCAGCCGGCTGTTAACCAATACCTCCAGGTCCTTTTCTGCTGGCATCTTTCCAGAAACTCTTCCTGAGGCCTGTAACAGCACTGTATGGGTTGTGAGGGTTTGTTGTGAGCTAAGTGCAGGACCTGGCACAAAGCCTTGTTGAACCTCATGCAATCAACCCCCACCCATCGATCCAGCCTTTCCAGATGCTTCTGTAGGGCCTTCCTTAAGCATATTAACACTCCTGCCCAATTCGGTTTCATCTGCAGACTTAACTGATAGCGTACTCAAACTCCTCCTCCAGATCGTTTATAAAAAAATTAAAGAGAACTGGCTCCAATACTGAGCCCTGGGAAACATCACTTGTGACTAGTCACCAATTGGATTTAAATCCATTCACAACCCTTTGGATCTGGTCATCTAGCCAGCTTTTTACCCAGCGAAGCGTATGCCGGTCCAAGCGATGATCAGCCAGTTTCTCCAGGAGTATGTTGTGGGAAATGGTGTCAAAGGTTTTACTATAGTCCATGTTGACAACATACAGACTTCCCCTTATCCACTAAACGGGTCATCTTGTCATAGAAGGAGATCAAGGTAGTCAAGAAGGTCCTGCTTTTCATAAACCCATGCTGGGCAACTAATTTCAGTTTGTTTAACCCAGTTATGGTTTTACTAAGACATAAAACTGGAAAGAGCCATATTTCAACTGAAAAAAAATGAGGTGGAAATGGATTGAGATTGCCTTTTCATAGATAAAAATCAAAATATTATTGGAAGTTTTCAAAAAGTCAACAGAATATCTACATATAACTGAAATTACTCTTATTGCTAAATCCTTAATACTGCAACTTTGGTTGCCTTGTCAGTCCTTTGTCATGCTATCAGCATGCAAGTGTCAATGTTGGTGTAAGGACTTAAAAGGCAAAGAAATAGCTATATCTGTGAAGGGAATAAGGACATTATCAATAGTGGAGTTGCCTATAACTCTACTCCAAACTGATTAATCCTTTAGGATATCACTTTGCATCTTTTCCTATATTTTTTAGTTATTTACTGTGATAATAAATAACACACCCAATATCATGAATCATGTGGAAAGCTATCTGATACACTTTTGTTGTTTTATCATGTAACTTTTTTGTCATTGTCTTAGTTCTGATAAACACCCAGAACCTGAACTAAAACTATGGACTAAAAGGAAAAGGCCGCTTCCTTGCAAAAAAACCCTATAGATTTTTCTTTCAATGCAAATCAGGATATCTGATGGCCTTTTCACCAATTATAATTGATGGGCCAAACTCAACTTTGTAGCTGTAGAAATTATCTTTTTCTGAAAAATGATAGGATATTCTGTTAGAAGCCAAAGATACTAGACATTCCTGAATAAGAATTGGAACTAGCCTCACATGCGGAGCCCAGATTAGCTGGGGAGTAGCACTGGTAAGAGAAAAAGATGCAAGAGACGAAAAGATGTACACACCATGAAATAGTAAGGAGTAAAAATGAGTCAGAGAGATGGTCAGGCCAGTTAGAACTAATTTCTTAAATCTCAAATAAAATATGCAATCAAGAAAAGTTCAGCGTCCTACTTTTGTGAGAGAAAAGTTGAATGCAAAGTGTTGCTTTTCGTCTAGTTCCGAGTATATCCCGGTGCCAGAATACATAGGCACTTTGTCTGCTCAGAAGCCTACAGCTGTTGTGCTTTTCAGTTTGGTTCACTTGAGTTCTTTTGTCATTCAGGTGCACTGCCTTATTGAACTAAATCCCCATGTATTTGGAAGTCACTGAAAAGAGGCTACATTTGTAGGCAGTCTAACTGTGCTTGTTATTGTTTGTGACTTGAAGTGGGCTCGTAAGATGGTGGAATAAAATATTAATGAAAATGCATTGGAAATGTGTTAAAGCAACCATTTCTGAAATATCTAAAAAGAGAGCACTTTTTTTTTTTTTTAGGGGAAGGAAGCACTTTAGTTTTAGTTTTTTAATATATTTATATACATATAAATATAAATACACACACAAACAATGCGCATCCTTCTAAACAGTGATACTTTTTAATGCAGCCACAGAAATCCTGCTACAATCACAGAACTTTGTAATAAACTCTCTAATTTTATTTACTGGATGGATTAATTTTCTGATCTGCAAATAATGTAATAACGTTCATAATATGTGGGAGGAATGAACTATTCCAAACACCCCAGATTTTTGTAAATCTCTTTAATATTGGCAAGATCTAACAAAGATGCATGCTGCTATTACAGGATTTACACAATGCTAAATATTTTTAGATTGATTTCAGCAGAAGTACTCTGAGATGAGTCTTGCAAGAGTCTCAAGAGGATCTAGTTTAGCATTAATTTTATACAAATGAAAAAATACAACAAATGTAATATAATTTGAGCATTTAATCTGGTTACCTTTTAACCTTTATGAAACAGTAGACCTTGCATTTTCAGTGCAATTAATGATTTGCAGAAATTATCCCCTAATGTACATCTAAGATTTTTTTTTTATATATAACAATGGATGCCACTTTAGTAATTTTGAATGTCTCTCCAAAAAATGGTGGAAAGAGGAGCAGCATGAAGGAAATGATCTAACGATTGCACACAGATTATTATTGCAACTAGTTTCTCTGTTACTTGCAAATACAAGAGTATTAAACTAGGATAATAGATCACAAAGTGGCACAGAGCGCAGCACTATATAGCCTTTTTATTTTGGCTCAGATCTAAACATTTGTCTCCTGTGAGATAAAATATACAGTAAGACAAGGACATGCCAGCTCATACAAAACCTGGCAGGAGAAAGTCTTGTTTTGTTTTGTGAGGTTTTTGGATTTTAATGAATTTAGCTGGTATCCAGTAAATGTGACATTTCTCCCATGCTGTCTTTTCTCATCTCTGTATTTTCACAGTGCAATCTTAATTTCCTGGAAAATAGAGCAGAAAGTTGTTTTGGAGGGGACAGGCAATGAGGACAAGAATTTGCATTTTGAACTTGGATCAGAACTCACACATGACCCCTAATTACCCTCTTATCCACATTATTACATGCCTTAGCAAGGCTATATAAGGCACAACTGGGGTCTCGGCATCCTTACAGGCAGAGAAAAGCTAGGGTATAGCTGCAATTGTTAACATTAACTTGCATAACTACATCAACATGAAGTCACAGGCTCTGGTTTTAAGAAATGGAACAAACAATAAAGTTTTCAGTTCTCCTCTGGGACAGCTTTGAAGCTGTTGGGGACAGATGAATTAGCACTCAACAGCTGAGAAAGTTACCATCTGAGGCAAAGCCTGTTTGCTCAGAGCTCTTCACTGGGGAGGTTTTAGCTGTGCCTAAAATTTTCCATGGCCAGAGTATAAAGAATGTTGCTATGTATCTCTCTGTACCTCATCCCCTTTGGCATTCAGGTATCTGTACGTTAGATCTGGCTGAAGAGACTCTGATGTTAGAAAACTTCTGTATGTAAACCTGACACATTAGAGCATGAGCTTATATTCTCCGTATAGAAAATTTATGGTGACTAGGATTTCTCTAGTGAGTACCATTTGCAGAACTGAGTTTCTAATATTTAATTTCTACCTGCTGATCCTGTCTGGTGTTGGAAACTTGAATGCTGCTTGATTCCCATACAAGCTGAGAGTATATCAGGCGCTATGTGCATCTTATAACCATGCATGGTTTCCACATAATCATTTACATTGAGCTTATCATGACAACGGTGCAGTCTTCTGGTGTGTGTTCAGAAGAACCCTGGGATCATAATTTGAGACCAGTTATGTAGTAGTTAGCAGGGGTTTTGACATGATCCAGATAAGACATGGTAAGAGATAATAAAATGATGATTGCCTTCTGTCTTCATGTATCCTACTGAAGGCAATTTGATCTTTCAAATTATGTTCATGATAACACTGAATACATGAAGACACTGATGTATTTTAACACTGTTGCTTGAAATAATAAACAATTTTTGTTTTTTAAACTCTGTGATTGAAAAGAATCAGCCAACTTGTTTTGTTTGCCCACAGGTCACAGTAGACTGTTGTAAGGCTGAAAAAATCAAAACTGACAATGAAAAGCAACTGAGTCATTTCTTCTGTGTTTCCAGAACTCAAAAGCAATTTCTTTTCACCAGCATAGTTTTTACCCTCCATTTCTTCAAGACTCTCTGACATACAGTACTTCGTAGCTTCATGGTCGTGGCTGAATTTTTCTAAGAGGCTCAAGGAACCTGCTGCTGCAGTTTCTATTGTAAACTGCAGAGAAGTGAAGCACAAGGTTTGGGTTACCGATGAAGTAGCACAAAACTTGCCGAGACTTAAAGAAGGCAAGAGGCACGAGGCAAAGTTGTCCAGACACAAAAACTCTGTTTCTGGGTTAATTAAAAGAGTAAGAAAAGAGCAAGAACATAAAGAGAAAGCAAAGAAAAAATATAAAAATTCAAAGGAATAAATAAGATAGAAATTATCAGCCATAAGAGATGAAAGGGTCCAGGACCCTTTTTAAATCAGATAAACTTCTTATAGAGCAGAATCTGTTTTCCTAGCACAAATTTTTTCTCAAGGCAGAAAGCATATTTCCTTAAATGAAAGACAGAGGGCTACTTGTCATAGTTACCTCTCGTGATACTATTGTATTCCAGGACGCAACAGGAACAAGAGTCTTATGGAAAGCTGCAAACATATAATTAAATAAGATCCCAGATATACATTTGCTTTCTAGTTAAGAAAATCAGACAAATTTTCTGTGAGACAACATGGTTCTCTAATTTTGCATCGCATTCCACAACAGAACAATTAAAAGAGCCGGAAGTATGAGGTCTCTGACAGTTTTTTGTCAAAATATTTTGCCTCTCCTTTCAGGTTTATATTAACTACTTATCATAGAATCATAGAATGGTGTGGGATCCCAAGGCTTATAGACCTCCAACCCCCCTGCCACAGGCAGGGCCAACAACCTCCAGGCCCGGATCTACACAAGGCTGCTCAGGGCCCCATCCAACCTGGCCTCGAACACCCTCAGGGATGGGGCATCCACCACCTCTCTGGGCAGCCTGTTCCAGCACCTCACCACTCTCTCTGTAAAAAACTTGCCCCTGTTATCTAATTTAAACCTTCCCCCCTTTAGCTTCAATCCATTCCCCCCGTCCTGCCAATGTCTACCCTTTTAAAAAGCTGATTCCCCTCCAGTTTGTATACTCCCTTGAGGTACTGGAAGGCTGCAATGAGGTCCGCCTCACAGCCTTCTCTTCTCTAGGCTGTTGATATGATCTGTTGATATTAATTATCCATGGTCTGCAAATTAGGAAAAGTTTTTTATTGGCATAAGATTCCTTATTGCCTGAAAATCAAAGCAATAATGAGAGATATGCTGCCTTGAATACTGATCTCTCATCATCTCCTCCTGCATGCCCTTGGTGTCATACCTGAGCTCTCCAATTCCTATTTCTCTAGACCGACAGATCTTCCTCAGAAAAAGCTGCAATAGAGACGAAGATTCAGGCAATTTTTTTTCCATTTGATGTTCTTATCTCTCCCTGGCTACAATTTTGGGAGTATGAGTGCAAAGGCAGATTATCATAATGTTAGTAAACATTATATCACCTCAGTTTTTCCATGGTGCCTGGATTATGCACGTTTTCTGACTTCTATAAATAAGTGGTGAGGTGCTATGCCTTCACTTCAGTGAGCTGTGCTTACTGTTCAGTAAAGGTGAGAATGAAAAAAGCTACCATGAAGTACCTAGTGCATTGACAAGCGTTTGCATCCTAGTATTTCTCATTGCTTTGCTTTGTGTATGCACACACATTAGATGCATATCTGCCTTTGTTCTTTTCAAACTGGTAAACCAGCCAAAGATTCAGGATCTTTCAAGTTGTTTTCATAAGGAGGCAAATAAACTTAGAGTCATGTTCTTCAGTGTAATTCTGTTAATCTGATGTTCTACGTGGAAAGAAACAGCAAACCCTAGCTCATCATTTTAAAATGGTCAACAATCTCAAAAAAGATTTATGTCTAGGCTTTTTCTCCTAGAGTTTTTTCACACCCTCTCTGGACTCATGCTCTGCTTCAGGATGCTTCTTCCAGTCTCTGAATCCACCCCTTCATGTCTTTTTCAACATGTGAATCCCAGCACAACTTCACACGTCAAGAGATTGAATTGTTGAACAGGACTGGTGAAGTAGGGTGTGGGCAGATGAGAGAGACAGGGAAGAAATCAGGGGTGTGGTTTTGTCTATAGCAGCTGTTTTCAGTGAAGACAGGTGTTTGTGACACCAAAATGTCAGACCGAGAACAAGTTAGTGACGAGGCCACCAGCTCCTTTAGCCCCAGTGCTTGACTAAAATGCTGTGCAGATGTATTCCTGACCTAGAGACTGGCATATACATTACTGTGGGGACTCTGCAGCAGCGGTACATGTTAGCCATGGACTGTCGAGGCACCATTTCAGCAACTTCAGGTTCCAGGTGTAAAAATCTGCAGGTTTCGGGAGGGTGGAGAGAATTTGCTTCACTTGCTGGTGGCTTGAAAAGCCACCCTGCAGGTCTAAGGAGAATAGGCATTTTGCATTTAAAAAACAGGGAAGAAATCATGAGTTTTAACATATTTTTGACCATTCTGTTCAAAATGAGTTAATTAAACTCCAGAGATGAGGAAGACCTATTGAAACATTGGGAACATTGACCTTTTCGTTTGACTGTCACCTTATTTAAATAATTCCAGGTTTAATTAACTGACTTGGAATGAATTGATAAAGGGTTACTGTCACTTACGATTTCTCCTCTTTGAAATGCACCAGTTCTTTGCAATTGCTGTAGCCTCCTATGTTCACCCTAATGATTAAAGTGAATAGTTTTAAAAGTTAGATTTTTCCTTTTAAATGTCTAATAGCTGGCTTATAAATACAACTGGAAACTTTTAATAGGACAAATCATACATATCCTATAAACACAAATATATATACACAAATATATGATGGTAGATAGCATTTATCTAGATTGGTAATTCTTCAAAATTAGGGGGTTTGTTGAAGTTGTCCATAAATATAAAGAAAAGGTGATGGCATTGGTACTTTTCATCATGAATTATAATAACGCTTCCTGAGGATTTTGAAGACCCAGCTTCTCAAGCCAGGTAAGACTCCTAGCTTGAGATCCTGTGAGTTGACAAGTACCTTCAAAGAACCTGAGACAATAATTTGGTTATGTTGATCAAATCCATAGGCTGAGGTTACAGCTATGTCAGAAAAAAACCCCGTAGTGTTTTTCTTTTTCACCTTCCTATTCTGATACACTCATAGTCATCTTTAGCTGGGAAGTCGAGTAATGACTGACAAATGGGAAATTCATTACTATTGGAAAGGTGGAGGAATATATTTTCCAGAACACATGAACAGTGCAGCCTTGGGATATTGTGCTCTGAGACTGGCACAGCTCTGCTGGCAAAAAAACCCTCCAGGTAGTAGTAGCAGTATAACTTCACTTCTTCTTGTTCACTTCCTTACTGATAAACTGTGCAGTGCTATTCAGCTGGTTTCATGGGTATAAATAATACTCACAGGCCAACTGTTCACAGTTAGGGATCCTGGTATTACACACTGCCAAACTGTTCATAATGCAGATTTGGCCTAAAGTACTAAGGCAAGTAATACATTGTTAAGTCATCCGTGACTGAAATCCACAATAGAGATTCTTTGGAAATTATTTATTTAGGTCTAAATCTCTAAGGTCAAACAGTATCGTTGTTTTGTGGACCACAGATAGGACCATCACAAAAGGTGCATCTGGAGCCAATGCTTGAAAAGGATCCAAAGCACGTAGCCACTGTTAAAACTAGATGGTTCATTTAGAGTAAAATCCTGTGGCCTTGTGTGAAAACATGGCCCACACTTCTTCCCACACTTACGGCAGACAAACTTTTGGGGATGTCTATTGGCTCAGAGAGGTTGAAGGCTGCAAAAATTGTTCTTATGCATATGCCAGAAATGTAAAGAAAGCCAGATATGAATGTGTCAAATCTATCACGTTTTTACTAATTATATTACTTGTATAGTATGCTGCTTCTGTAGTGATGTGGACTGGCTTACTTTGATGCATATTCAATGCAAAGTTCTTCATACATCTTTCCGTGCTTTGTCTGCACTGTTATAAAAAAGAGGACTTCTTCCTGGCCCCAGACCCAAGCAATATGAACATCACTCACACTACTGAGAGCTGTTTGTCAGAGCCAGATGTCACTCACACTGCTCAGAGCTAACACCCTCCAGAGCAGATTGGCCATGTCCACATTATACAGCCTGTGTTTTCCCTTGACTTCATGCAATACCTCTTCAGCAGAATTTTTGTTTGTGTTTAGATTAAATGAATTTTCAGAGGTTTAGTTTATGTATAAACATATTTTCAGTACAGACCACCAGTTAAGAGTCATGAAGGCTGTGTTGTGGCCTACAGACATGGACAGTCGGAAGCATGAGACAGAGGATAAGTGGGACAGACAGGGGTGTCTGAAAGTGCAAAGCCTGCTATGATGCTATGGTCAACTCCTAACATTCTGTGAGCCTGTGAGTAGGAAGATAAAGAAAATTAAATAGATCCAGCCTTGTCCAAGTTGCCTTTTGAGATTGCCTTCTAAACTAATCCCCCAATTGTGGTAGTTCGAATAGTTGAAAACATATTGGGGAGGCAGGTGACAATTAAGCAACACAGACAGCTAGAGCTGAGTTAGGGACATGGTTTAGTTAGTAATATAGATGGTAGGGGGACAGTTGGACTAGATGATCTTGGAGGCCTTAATGATTCTGTGATTCTGTGATTAATGCTATTGTCCCTCTCTTCCTGTTCCCTGTTTTATTTAGCTGCACTGACAAAGCTTATCAGCACAGCAGTCAAGATTTCCAAAATCATCTAAACGATCATGCCCACTTTGTTTCACTGTCTTATTCTCTTTAAACATAAGTATATGATAGTGTGTGTATATAAATATATATAATATATTAAACAAATATGTTGAATACTATATGTAATGTCATATATGTGCGTACTGCTACATGTATGTATTGATGTATATGCATGCATATGTGTGTAATTTGCTAGATTACTTTGAACTGTCAAATAAAGGTGCTTGTGTTTATTATTCATGACTCAGAAAGGCAAAGAAATAGCCTAAGGAAGAGCAAAGAGAAATGCGGAGCTTACAGAAAACACATCACAATTTTATAGATGGGGTTTTCAAAACATACTACTTGCTTTATAGTATATCCATATCATGAACCATCAATTACAATAGTCAGGAAAGTGATAGCGCAGCTTAATGACATAGCACATTATTATCTGACCTAAAGAGCTGTGAAACATAACCTACATCAAACCCGCTCTTATTATCACTTTGTACTTTCTGATCATGTGGAATGGATTCTCTGTCTCCTTGTATAACTTCCAGGGATTATTCCGTAATTTGCTGGTCTCGTTTGTTATACCTCATCCTCTGCCTGATGAAAGAAAGCAGAAAACCAGCTTCATTAAACAAATAGAACTCAGGATGAAGGCAAAACATCTGTAATTAGTTTCTTGTTACAAATGAATGCTTTGAAGAAATGCCTTAATGGTTATGGTTTGGGATGTTGGGGTTCTTTTTTTCCCTTTCTCTCTATTATTTTTCTGGATGTGAATATGGATGGTGTTTGAGGTTATAAGAACCTCCACTCTGCATCTTTGCTCAGTGGAGGTTATAAGAACCTCCCCTCTGCATCTTTGCTCAGTGTTGCAAATAATAATATGATTTATTCTTTGCTGCGGTGCTTAGCACCTTTAGTTGCAACACATTCAGATAATGGGTCATGTACACTACCAATTAAGTCCTGATCATGATAGAGAACTATGATTTGGAATGGGATTGAGTTGCCAAAGTATAGATGCTCACTGACATACTATGTGCACAGGGTATTTTTCTTGACCACCACATACTAGTCTTGTAGGTCCTACATCGTATCTGATAGCCTGGGTGTCTATCTTGACCACTTGAAATAGCAGTCTAATTGCTCCTCATTACTGTTTTATAAGTTCTTAAAATGAGAAAAATAAAGATTCATCCCTAATGCCATGTTATGTACAAAACTCCAACCAACTTGGGGCAAGAGGAGTTATTCCAGATGGTGAGATCAGCTCCCCAACAATTCTGAATTCAAAGAGGAGATCCCCTGGCTAAAGTTGCATGACAAAGTCCACCTGAGCTGGCCACAATCATGGGAAATCAGCTGCAATATTAGTTGATAACCAAAGTGCACAGATTAATTGCAAAACAGGCACCAAGAGAAAGGTAGTACTGGAGTTAATTCACCCATGAAGGCATGTTCACAAGTGGCCAGTGTGCCCCTTCTTTCTCAGGCAGCCACACAATGAAGGTTTAGAAAGAGGGGACTGTTCGTTCCCATGCCCTTGGTTCCAGGGTCAGATCTCTTCTTCCATTCAGTGCCTCTTCCCTCGGCCCCAAGGGAGGTAAGACAGTTCTGCATTTTCAGCTTTATTTTAGAGATGTCTCCTCCTTGCTACAAAACAAAATGTTCAAAGGCACAGCAGCAGGCAAAAGGCTGCAGGAAAGCATATCTGGAGCAGTTGCAATGCTGTTACAGCTGTATGAAACTTGCTTCTTGTGCTTGACAGAAAAAAATGAGGAAATTAAATGTTATTTTGAGTCTGTATTGCATCAGATTTAGACATATTCCATTTTTCTTGGCCAGAAGAACCTCTTTGCCACAGTAGTTTTCCTCAAACTGAAGTAGTCCATGTGTCTCTAAATAAAGGGATTAGGTAATTTTAAGGAAGATCATCACTCTCAGCTGCTTCTTGGACAGAAACAGAACTGCCAGCAGGAGATGAGATTCCCAATGGGTTCCCAGTGACCTGGCCTCATTAACCAAGTTGTAAAATACTGTGATGGGGGAATCAGAGTCTCTCCTGCAGAGGCAGTTCTGTTCTGATGGCCAATTAGTCATTCACTGGGGAGGAGCTGAGGCACCCAACATTCTGGGCAGCCATCCCAAAAATGAGGCTGACAGGTTCATTCTTATTCTTTTGGATCCCTCGGATCCAAAACTGTTGGGAAACGGGCTAAGTACATCGTCTCTCTGCAAAACTTTTCTTGATGGGTTTTGAACACTATAGCTTTTAAAGGATGTGAACAATATTTTCACATTCCTCTACCAATACATAGCTGACAGGTTTCTCAGATAATAAAAATAAAGGATCTTTAAGTTATGTTGCACTGCATTGCTGCATTATTTTTATTATTATTGCTGTTACTATTATTTCTATTTACACCAATTGAATTTCATTTCAGGAATAAGCATCTAAGGAGTAGTACAAGGCCAGAAGTTTTCCAATGAACTTAAATGCTACTGCAGAATTTTTCCTTATTTTGTGACTACCTTGTTCCACTTCCTTACATAAGAACTCTCACTGCTTGCTGTGCTTCTGTAAGCAGCATGCTTACGTAAATCATAACTTCTATAGAAGCCCCTAAGTAACCTGATATAGTTTTCATATGCCTGTTCTTAGACTAAAAGGTCTTTTTGGGGTTTTTTTTGTTGTGGGGTTTTCTGTTGGGTTTTTTAATTGTGATCTCTTTACTCCTGATCAAATTGAGCAGCAAGTGAGGCAACCAAGTTCCTCTTTTTCCTTCTGTACTCCACTTTTGCAGGAATTCAGGTAATCTTTTTGGATTCTGTCAGGACGAGGTATCCTTCCACAGGCACTCGGTGCTGGCACGCACTGGCACGCTATGTCACACTACAGTGTCTGCTTGTGTGCATTAGGCAGTACACAGAACTGGTTAAACTGCATGACTCTGTGGGCTTTAGTAGATCAATTGCCATTTTCATTTGGGACAGCGGTTGAGATCCTAATGAGAATAACAACACTTGTAATTAGAAGTCTACAAAATCCTCTAAAATAATCACTTAAATTTAAAATGTAAATGTGTCTGTAATTAATTAGTCTATTTAGAATAAAGCTTTCTAATTAACAAATGTAAATTGGGAATTTTCTGTAGATTTCATGAGGACAAAAGTGTTTCTCCTGGGAGCTGAAAGGAGAGGCGTTTCCATGTGAATGCATATTAAACCCCGGTGGCTCACACCTCTGCAGAAGCCGGTGACAGTTAAGAGGGGCTGGGCTGGCTGTGAAAGGGTCACATTAACACCAGAGTCACAGAGATTTTCTTAGCACCTGTAATACAAAATCCTGCTTTTTAAAAAAAGGAATGTTTTAAACTAGGGGTTACATTTTTCAAAGCTGAAAAAACTGACAGACCTATAGCTAAGTTCCCCAGTAAAGGTACAACAAAGGTCCTGAATTAATACTGTGTTGAACTCTGATGAGGATGACTGGCCATCACCTCTCTCCTGAAGCCAGTGATTGATTGTGGAAGTGGGGTCACACGGAGAACAAAACCTAACAAGCCCAAAATTATTTTGGTACTTAGTGCATGCCAGAACCCTGAAATTCTACTTGGATTTTATTTTTTTTTCTTTTGCTGTTGAATTATATTCTAATCCTTTCACAACATTTCAGAGATACCAAGTCAGCAGTCACACTGCTTCATTCCAACAAAGACAGTAAGAATCAAATATGCAGACTGCCAAGGTATACACTACGTGGCTGCACAGTAGCATAAATTATGTGTAGTTCCATGCTGCCATGCTATTAGGTATTTTCAGACCACACTAGGTGTCTGCATATGGGCAACGGAATAGTCAGTTCAGTCAATGTTCATCTTCTGCATATGGTCATCTGAATAGATTTCCAGATTCCTCTGACTGTGACTCGGTCCCAACTGACCACAGAAAGAGCTTAGATGCTCAACTCTCATCGAATACATGCCTTGATGATACCTAAATGTGTCTAAATGTAGATGTCAAGATCTGCAGCTGCGTCCCAATGTCTCTGACTGTCCGTGAAATAATGTCAACATGAAAAAGATATAAACCCCGAGATGTCCAAAGTGAAATACATCTGAGACATTTTCCTCCTGCAGTTTTTAGCATCAATATGAGTGCTTCATTCCTGCAGCTGTTTATGCTGAAACAACTTAGGAAGAAAGAGGGAAGGAGAGAGGGAGAGAGAGGGAAGAAGGAAGGAGACAGAACAAGAATACCAACAAAAAATTTCTAATTAATAAGATGATTATGCACTATTTATGATGATAATACTATTTTGGTGGAGTTGCCATGTGTCCTTTAATAAATAATTTTCTGTGTTCATTTGAGTTAGGCTGCAAACTGCCTTTCAGAAAGCAATGATTCCCAATTGTTACTTGCTAGAATCAAATTAAACAGTTCCATAGAGATAATGGTACATAACCCATTATTGTTACCCTTACTTCTGGCAAGCCAGTTCACTAAATAATGCATACTTTTAAAAGTTGTATCATCATAGTGATTCAAGTTTGGTATAATAAACAGATACACATCAGGCAGAGAGATCCAAAAAGGAGAATGAAAGAATCTTTGTGTAAAGAAAATTCATTTAAGTTGGGTTATGGGCCTAATTTCGGCACTCTGAAGCACATGGACTTATTCCCTTTTTCACATGCAATGGGAGTGTCCCGTGGTATTTCTGATACCGTGTTGTCCAACAGTACAGGTTTTTGCCTAGTGACTGAGTGCTATTGCAGGGGGTTTACATTAATTCTTTAAAAATAAGTAACAATATAGAAAATATTACTCATTTCTGATATTGCTTAATTGGGACTTCAGCAGCATAAGAAATGTAGTTGCTTGAGCACATTGGAAGCAAGATTGCGGTATGTCTGCAAGCCTCAAAAATTCCCACGTGAAAAGCAAAGATTAATTTTCCAGTATTTACACCTTTTCATTGATAACTAACACCATAAAACTGTACAAATTGCAATTTGTTTCTTTTTCCCACAATCCCTTTGGCTTTTAAGGGATGTTCCTCAATTAGTTGAACAGTGTTTCCTCTTGCTTGCTAAGCACTTTTGGTCAAACAAGGAATGGCAGAGGTCCACAATTAGATCAAAAGATCAATCCTAATGTACCATTTTCTCCTCACCCTCCTGCTTTAATAAAGTGGCTGCAGTTCTCCAGGGGACAACTCAAAATCCAAGTACTGATATTTCTAAATTAGCTGACTCTGTGACCTTGCTAGTAATTGCGTTAGTTTATCAATGTTCAACACAATTTATTACTCTCCAATATGTACCAAAGTGTTTATCTCTCAACACTAACAATATTAAAAATCTAAACTATCTGTTGAGAAACAAAGGACTATTCAATAAGAAAAATGCATAATAAAGTGGAAAACACTACACTGATGGGTAAGAGGATTAATCTAGTAACTAGTTATAAGTGAAATAAGGAAAGAATATTTATGCTGCATTACACATTGGTTTCTTTTTAAATCTCCAAAGAACAGATAATTTAAATAAAACCTTTCTTTTCTTTTGTTCATTCTCCCCCCCCTCTTTTTTTTTAAACCAGGAATAAGCTACAGCTTTTATATATCACTGAACATATTACCAGGCTCCAATGAGAAAAATGAAGACTGATAAAACCTTATCTAAGCATTTAAAAGTCATTTGGAGACATTGATCAAAACTCACTCTGAAATTAAACATATTAAATTTAGATGGAGGAAAAAAGGCATTAAGTTGATGGAACCCAATTTTTGTATGAAGCAAACAAATGGCATCATTTCACCAACCTTCTCATCTTGATCACATTGTTATGCATTATTTAAAATATGCACTTGATTTGGGTAGTTAATAAGCTATCTGTAAACTTGGAGTAAATTTGATTGTGGGCAGTGCACTTCTAGTTTCTACAGAAGGATTATTGATTTGTTTTAACTTCTGAGATGTGAGTTTGTGGCATGGTTCCACCAACCATGAATCAGTGTAACTATCTCTGCTCACGGTGAGATAAGAACGATAAAGAGCAGAAATGCACAGAGTATATGTGATCTTTTAAATGATCCCGTTTACTTAGAGCTGTCAGCAGCTCAGCAATTCTGTTTGCCAGCAGCAAGCATTCTGCTGTTGTGGGCATTGAATCACTTCTCCTTTGGGGTTTTCAACCGAATCCCCAAATCAAATGGAAGAAAACAGATAAAATTTGCACTAATCCACAGTTGAAGTAGAGGAAAGAGCCTCTACTGGGGTTTCTGACATAGAAAAACACTGATTAAGCCTTCCAAAAACTTGCAAACTTCTGTATTCCTCTTGAAATCAGTCATCTTCATTTACTTTGAGAAGATCAGTACTTTGTCTTTCAGGTTTGCTAGGGCTATGCCTGCCTTGGAAGAGATGTGGAACAATAGGAGCAGACCCATAGGGAAAACTGTTGCAAGTGATCATCTGCAATGACATCCACACTGCCCCATTTTGGGTAGTAGCCTGACTTTCAACTAGCTCTGTCTGTGGAGACAGGACAAGGGGCAATGGCTTCAAGTTGAAGCACAGGAATTTCTACACCAACATGTGGAAGCACTTTTTCACAGTGAGGGTGACAGAGCCCTGGGACAGGCTGCGCAGGGAGGTTGTGGAGTCTCCTTCTCTGGAGATATTCAAGACCCGTCTGGACTCCAATCTGTACGACCTGTCCTAAGGAACCTGTTTTGGCAGACGGGTTGGACCTGATGATCTCTGGATGTTCCTTCCAACCCCTATGATTCTGTGATTCTGTGATTCATCCTGAGTGTTGAGCACCTCAGCTGTTGAAAGGTGATAGATGGTTTCTGAGGAGTAGCTTGGGGTTCAGTTGCATCTGAAAAGCAAACTGTTCCCTAAGGCTATACCACACTGCAAACCAAGACAGCAAGGATGACCAGAGAGTTCACTTCAAAAATACATTCCTGATCTGACCTAAAACAGTAACACAGCCAATGAAACCTTGTAATCAGAGAATCACAGTATGTTAGGGGTTGGAAAGGACCTCAAAAGACCATCTATTCCAACCCCCCCATCAGAGCAGGATCACCTAGATTAGGTCACGCTGGAACGCATCCAGGCAGGTTTTGAATGTCTCCAGAGAGGGAGACTCTACAACCTCTCTGGGCANTCCAGAGAGGGAGACTCTACATCCTCTCCGGGCAGCCTGTCCCAGTGCCCCGTCACCCTCACAGTGAAAAAGCTTTTCCTTACGTTCACATGGAACTTCCTATGCTTCAGCCTGCACCCATTGCCCCTTGTCCTATCGCTGGCCATCACTGAGAAGAGCCTGGATCTGTCCTCCTGCCACTCGTCCTTTACGTATTTATAAACATTAATGAGGTCACCCCTCAGGCTCCCCCAGGCTAAAGAGACCCAGCTCCCTCAGCTTGTCCTCATATTGTAGATTTGCATGGCTGGGTTCTGGTGGAGTAGGAGAGGCTGCAGAGATGGCTTCTGCAAGAAGCAGCTAGAAGCTCTCTGCAGGCCCCAGAGAGTAAACATCCTCCAGCCTGAGGCCGAAGTCATTGCTGACCAAGGCCAAGGCCATCAGTGATGGTCACAACGCCTCTGGGAATCGTATTTAGGAGGAAAAAAACCACAAGCAGATGCTTTTTGCCACCAAAAAAAGTTTTAGCTGTAATGGCACAGGAAGAATTAGTAAGGTACAGTTAACATCAGCTCACTTCAGGTTTCTAAGATGGGCAGAATGAGCTGAACTCCTTCCTTTCATGGACTGTAATAGGAGTCTATATGATTGGCTTAGATGCCAATAAATAGATTTTAAATAGGGAGATGAAGCCTATGCTTCATGGGAGTGGAAGAACCTTCTCCACTGGCATAGTTGTTCCTGCCTCCAATGTGCTGCCTCACAGACCTTTGTGCATATCAGTTTAAATACATTTTCTTGTTTTCTTATACCATTTTAAAATGGAATTTAATTTGAAAAGTCTCGATTTTTTCAAGGCAATACTTCTATATAAATCCAGTGAGTAACATGTCAAGGTACTTCAATACATTGTTTTACATGTATGCTAGGTAAACTCTGTATTTTTACTCAGAATCCTTATGTTTACTCAGTATGTATTTTACAAACGATTTCTTAGTCTAGAACTCCAGCAGTTCACAGTGTGGCACACAGCTTTCTTCTTGCATCGTCTTTTTCTGCTGCATTGTTACTCTGGCTTAAGATCAGGCTCTTTTCTCCATTCTGTTTGGAGTCTCTTGGTCACATTATGTTACTGTGACTGGATATAATAGGACATGACACATTTGAGATAGATGACACATTGGAGAAACACACTGAATGCAAATGAGCTGTGGGGTTGGTTTGCTTTTTTGTTGGGGGGGTGGGGGTTTTTTTGTTTGTTTTGGGCTTTTTTGGTGTTTGGTTTTGGGGTATTTTTTTAGATAAAAGCCTCATTCTCTGTTATTTCAGTCCAGTATTTACTTGCATTGCCATGCAAACTGCTATGGCACCAGGACTCCAATGTGCTAACTCCTGCACAAAATGGCTTAAAGCGTTTATCCTCTAGTAAAGAATAATTTTCAGGCTTTATTAGATGAAACTTCAGGCAATGAAATGAAGTGCCTGAGTTTCTAATCAACCCAATATCCTTAAACAATTTCTGTCAAAGAGAGATGAATCATCGTCTCTGGAGACCAGCTATGACCTGGTCTACTTCTTTTTATTCATGATGGGAACATATACTCTGGCTTTGTGCAAGCACTAAACTCTTAAATAAGTCTTAAGAAATCCAGTTCCTTTTTTCTAAGGTGAGTGGCAGAGCTGTCAGCTGAGGTTGACTTTGAGCATAGATGTTTGACAATTTAAACTCCTTCAGACTGACTTTCTTGGGCAAGTCATGGTAGTTTGTAGATGTTTGTGTCCAGTGTTTGTGTTCTGCTGTGTCCTATATGAGCTTTAAGATTTTGAGGGATACCTTCAAGATCACGCAATCACTTCAGGCACCTGGTTGGTGGGGAAATCACTAGAAAGTATGGAAGAACCAGAGTTGGTTGTTGACTGCCATAGACTGTTTGGGGAAGTTGTGAAATCTCCACCACTGAAATTTTTAAGAGGGAGTTGAACTAATGGGTGTCATGTAAGGATTAGGTACAATTCATCCAGGCCTGCCTTCAGTAATGTTTGTGGGTCTCTATAAATGCATTGACTCACCATGTTGGGATTCATCCTGTCTGCTGCTGTCTGCTGTCTCTTATTAATAGAAAACAAAATGCAGCTTGAGAAATCTAAAGCTTGACTTGGCACCTTAGCATAAAATTTGTGAAAGAGATTGGAAAGACCAGTAAAGCCATGTGGATATATGAAAACAATTTTATTATTCGGCTTACACAGAAAGTGAAGCAGGCAATATCTGTAGATTTATATTGCTATGCCCTGCAACAGAGTTCAGAGAACACGGAGTAATTTGTGTTACACTGCTGAGAGCTTGTTGCCTCTGGAGTAAAGTTGAACACCCACAGCATGTGGTGTTTTGCCCTGGATCTTCTTCAGACTTGTGTGATGTCCATGGGATCCTCACTTGTCTCTGTGGGGTGAGGGTTTTATGGAGAGGAAGGATGTATCCAGTTAAAAGTTTCAGACAGTGTGGAACTGCATGCCCTGGGACTGTGGTGGGGTGTGAGACCATGTGGAATGTTTAGGACTACAAAATCTGATGGGATAATGCTGAAGGACTCTGTGGTGAGAAAAAAGCCAAGCTCCTGATCCCTTATCCTTCTGTTGGCAGTTCTTGATCAGCAAAGAAATTATTTCCATCACAAACAAAATGTAAAACTCAACCCCATAACACTTTTAGAAAATGTACCCTGTGTTGATTTGGTAATTATGAATACTAATTAATGTAAAATGTGAAATTCAGGAAGGAAAAGCTAAGGTTATTCCTGAAGGCTAACAGTAGCCAATGTTAGCTATCATTCTTCCCTTCTCCACTCTGCAGTCCATGCAGAGCAACACATCTCTTTGAAGGCAATACAGACATAGACATCTCTGTGTCTCTCCTTCAATTTCTCCCCTCCACTATGCATGACCAGAAATGATTTAGTTATGTCTAGCAGACATTGGTGAAGACTATGTTCATTGTGTCCCCAGTCAGCATTTCAATCATGGGTTTTAGGGTGTTATGTATTGTGAATCACTTCTTAATTACAGATGTTACTTCTGTGTTTCCCTCTGGTTCATGTCTGCAAGAATCACAAAGTTTCTCTCATTGTCTTCCACTCATGTCAGATCTACTGGATGTGGGTCACTGAGACCTAAATGTATTTCAGATGTCACAAGTAGAATTTCTGAGAGCATGTAGTGGGGGCATGACTCTGCTCCCATGGAAGTCAATAACAGTTTCACAGTTGACTTCTCTTGAAAGAGAGCTCAAGCCAAAGCTCAGCACTTCTGAAAACCATACCCTGCATATTTAAATTCCTCCACTCTTTCTTCATGAACTTGATGTTCGTAATAGTTTTTCTTCTTCCTCTGGGAAGACACTATCCACTATCTCTGTGAAACATCATAACAAAACAATTTAAAAAATCATGATGTGTGTGTCCTTTTATCAGCACTTCACTCTATAAATGATTTCTGTTATCTCTTGGAGGCTGTACCACCTCATAATATGTCTTATCATTGGTTTATTTTGTTACTGCCTTGAGTGTATAAAGATATATGTATTAAAATGATGAAATTTTCACTTTGGAGTGCTTACTACTGAGCTATTTGAAAATCAAATCAATATACAGTCATAATGAAGTGAATAATTAAGAAAAATTTTTAGTATGCTAAAATGCTAGTGTTGTAGGATTCATTCACATGGCTTACAACATCACACTAAATCAAGAAGAAGGCATGCAGCATTCATTTTCTTCCAGTGTAAATAGGAACACTGTCCTGGTTTCAGCCGAGATAGAGTTAATTTTCTAGTAGCTGGAATAGTGCTGTGTTTGGGATTTAGTGTGAGAATAATTTTGATAACACACCGATGATTTTAGTTGTTGCTAGGTAGTTGTAGTGTCTACACTAAGTCAAGGACTTTTCATCTTCTCACACCATGCCAGGTGCACAAGAAGCTGGCAGAGCACAGCCAGGAGAGCTGCCCAGACTGGCCAAAGGGATATTCCCAACCAAATGTTCCAGATAAAACTGGGGAAACCAGCCAGGAGGCAAATTCACTGCTTAGAAATAGACTGAGCATCAGGTTGGTTGTTTTCCCTTCTGCGTGTGGTAAGCAATTGAATTTGTGCACCTAATAATAATAATAGTAGTAGTTATTCTCTTCCTTTGTTACCCTATTAAATTGTCTTTATCTCAACCCACAATTTTTTTTCCATTCTCCTCCCCCTCCCCTTGGACAGGGAGAGGAGAGTGAGTGGCTGCTTGGTGCTTAGTTACCAGCTAACCATGGGGTTAAACCATGAGAGCAAAATAATGCCACATTACTGGTATTAGCAACTAATTTAATTCTACCTGAAAGCCATGTTACTTTTTGTGTTAGCTGATAAATAGCTAAACATGGTTCAGGTATATTCACTGTTCTGCTCTTCCATTTGACAGAAAGTGTGATGTCATAGCCATATCATAGTTTTACGGGTGTCCTGAGAGTCAGTAAGAACTGCCTTGATACAGACCAACCCAAATATCCTGGGAAACCATACAGTTAAGTGCTGTGGGCTGCTGTCTGTTGGTCAAATCATGGAAAGAGACTGAAATAGCTGAGCTCATGAGCAGTGCTCAGGCCTCTTCTCCTCTTCAACCTTACGTAGCTCGTGCCCCATGGTTAAGCTATTAAACAAGAAAGCTTTTGATGCGGAGGTTACACACGCCGCTCTTTAACTGAAAAGCAATTGGATGAACTACTTAATATAGTGGATACTTAATACATTATTTAACCTGTTGTGAGCAGCTCACCACAGCTGAACCCGTCTGAACTCTGGGTGGTGAAACGAAGGCAGGACCAGAAGATCTTTGATGTGTTGGGGATGGTGTGCTCGCATTCAGTCTCAGTGTGCCTGGAGGACTCAGCCTTCTGTGCTGTGTTGACATCTGGCATCTTGCACCTTAGTGACACAAGACACAAATTTTTCAGCAAATTGGAAGAGACGAGCTGAAAGACCCAAAGCCAAACTTCCCTTTTATGTGGCTCAAAGTGACCGTGACAGATGGAAGGGTTCAGCTTGAGGAGAGAGACAGCATTGCCTTGTCCCAGGTGAGAACAGAGACTCAGATCAAATGGATGGAAATCACTGAGGTTTTTGGACTGGTCTAGGCTAAAAAGGAAAAGGTATGGGTTATGGTGGTTTCTTTTAAACAGAATTAGGCAAAATTACCCATCCTTGAAATGGAGAACTTATTTGAGAGGACTCATGGGCTCTAGGGCTTCACTGTGTCCTAAAAGCAAGCCCTGAGCTACATACACATGAAAGTAAAAGGAAGATGAAAAGGCCCAAGGTGTCCAGGATGCTGCCTGAAGATCCTCCTACAATTGGTTCTGCTTCATTGTCCAGTTCACCCACTATTTTCCAGATATCGCTTTTTTAATACAGCCTTTATGCAGGAGATGTACATTTTTATTTATGTAAATTTCATTGCTGGTTCAAACACTTGACTGCATGATTTGTTATCTACTCCCTAGTCCAGTGATCTCATATATATATTGTACATATATATAGTACATATATATATATATATGAGGTAGGACAATTTGAAGAGGTGAAATTGAAAGAAAATATCTGAAAATATGCCTTAGAAATGCATAGAGCACTCCCTCAGGGCAGAGGGGGAATTTGGATTAAAATTACTGTGTCTGATCAGATGAAAACTATGGACTTGACTATCCCTGAACTACAGAATTTTATAGTATCACTTCACCTTGTTTTTCTTCCAAAACTGACCAATTTGGTGCCTCAGCCAAATTGAGAGTTCAGGATTATAAATAAAGAATAGAAATAGATTTCTCTCTTCACCTTAGAATTAAGCATGAATTTTTTAGGACTAATGCATCCTTCAGTATTTCTTCTTGACTATTTCAGTCCTCTACCTTTTTCCAGCAACAGTCTTCTACATATTTCCCCTTAAACTCTTTGAATTTGGAGCAATCAAAATCAATAGCGAAATATCAAATGGTATAAAAGCCAATAGCTGCCTGCATGTCAGAGTTAGCCCTTATGTTGTTACTGTTTTTCAGATGGAGAACATGAGTCATGAAAACTTTTACCAACCAAAATGACATCTAGGCAAATCTCATGTATTCTAGTAGGCATCTCTGTTCAGAAGAACAAAGCCTCATCCATTATTGGGGTGATCAAACTTTTTGTAAGTGGACAATATTAAAGAGATTTCAAGCAGAGTTGTTTTTTTTGGTTTGGTTTTTTTTTTCCCACAGAAGTCCTATCTGAGGCACTATGTAACAACAGGTAGCAGAGAAACTACCAGTTACTTCCATGACAACAGAAGCTGTGTTTCAGGCCTATCCAACACTAAAATGCCCATCCCTAAAAAAACCCACAAAAACCAAAAAAACCCCACAAACCACAATACTTGTACATCTCTGAATGACCCCTGGAAATCATGAGAAATTTGGACCTCATGGGGTTTTTTTTCGTCAGTTTTTCATCCTGAAATACAAGTATGACTAGGGCCTTCTTCTTATGAGGATGTTGTGAGATGGCATTCATTAACGTTTGGTCACCACAGCGATGGAAAAGCTTATGACAATGACATGCCTGTCTTTAGAAATGTGTTTGAAACAGCAAGAGCGAGTTTTTGGACTCATTTCCAACCTGTTGGTGCTTTCCGCAAAGTTCAATATCCTTAACATGCCTCCATTTACTGCACTGTGCCGTTGCAGGGTTTTATGAGCAGTTGCTGTGCTCCACACAAAGGAGAGGTGGCAATTTGGCACCGCAGAGTTACCTTAGAGAAGCGCTGTAGGTCGTAATTACTTTCTGTTTGCTTTTGTGTTTTGACACCGCCAGGCGAGAGGCGTTGGTGGTGTGCGCGGCATCACCGTCCTTGTTGAGTACAACCGAGCTGAAGGTTTGATGAAGCGCTTGGTGGTAGCTGAGGAGTACGTACAGCAAGATAAGCCCACGGAGTCAGACCTTTAAAAACAGTGTTGACGAAAATGAGGAGAGGCTCTGTTAATGCACCGGCAGATTGCAGAACTGCTCAATCCCCAAACAGCTTGCAATGAAAGCATTTCATGCCATGCTACTGTAGCATGATAATTTTTATCCTATGGTTTTATAGCTGAAGCTGTGATATTATGTGTGCATATACATACCCATACAGGCAAACCTTGTGTAATGAGATTAATGGAAACAACAATAAATATGTTTTCAGCAGCACGCAGCTGGCAAAATATGAGGATTGTATCTAGAAATGCATTACATCTACAAAAATTGATTAATTTTTTGAGCATTTATTGTTATTATTATTGTTATTATTTTTATTTCTAAGCCTTACTAGACTTCATTTTTTTCAGATAAAAACATGCATATCAGCTTTGCAGTTTGATTGCCTTATGGGCATAAAGCTTTGCATATTTACTGCCCATGAATCATACAAGTATGTGAAATCCAGTGAAGATTCAATTTTTCCTGCTAGATGCACCTCTAGCCGTTTAATTAAATTATGTATTATTAATAAAACTAGATTTAAGTCGTATTTTTTACAGATATGACTGAAACATTAAGGGCAAATTGTTTCGTACTTTCATAGTAATTTGCTCTTAACATTTTGTGCCTTAATCAAGGTAATCCTAGGATGAGGTTTGTAGCACTTGTGACTTCGTGATGTTTAAGTTCCTGAAAACAGATTTAAGAGTGTTGCAAGACAAAGTCACATTTACTTATGAAATTAGCTCAGTTTCTGCTGGAGATAGAACCCTACATAACAGCAAAATGCAATAAAACACACCTATTTAGAAAACTGTGCTTGGTGCACAGATTTGTGGTCTGTTATATCCGTCTTCACTAAGCGTGTGTCAGGTTATTATTTTATTCCAACCACCGTGAAGCCTTTAGATGTCACAGTTGCCCTGTTCACCTAACTCATCTCCCATTTTGTGGTAAATTTCCCTGTCTCTCCTGTAATGTACTCTGCGTGGCAATGCTGATAGCCACAGTGTAACTAATTTACGCATACCTGTTGGTGAGGGATCAATAACACTCTCTGCTTCATCTTATCCTGCCTACCATTTAATACTGAGTATGTGCAGCTGTTTGCGTCTAATGGAGCTTTGGGCTGCAAAAAGCTTATTAATTACTTTTCAGAAAGATTTTAATTTTTAATTTTAACTCCTGAGTTCTTTTATAAGCCTAAAGGATGTGTGAACAGTGGGAATTTGAGAGAGTATCTTCCCTGAGAAGTGTGTAAATGTAATTAAAGCATAACACTCAATTGTGATAAAAAAATTCAGGTTTGAAAGTCTTAAGTATATTTGCCAATCAGAGAGGAAGCAGTGATTAAGTGAATAAGGGGAAGAATTTATATATGTTATATTCAATTAACTCTTTTTTAAAAAAATATTTTGCACAGTATTTTGCACTGTATTTCTGTGCACAAGTCTGTCAGGATCCGTAGTTTATTGTTTTATTGCATACTACTAAAATCAGCACACATCAGTAAGTTTACTGGAAACTGGAGGTGTACATAACTTGTTACAGTTGAGACAAACAGGGAAGGGAGGTCTCCAGCTTTGTCATAAGACCAACCTCCAGAGAACTCATGAAAACTACAGGAGAAAAGATTACAATTTTATCTCAATTTAGCAATATTATGGGGAAACAAACATAAATGTTTGCAGCAAAAATACAATTGATTTTTAGAAGGCAAGTACAAGATAATAATTTGCATTCTAAAGTATGCCTTTCTTACAAAATTATAGCTGTATATAGAAAGTACATCTTATACTTTTCATATGCTAACCTGTTGCTGATTTTCATAATTATGCTCTTTACTCTGCTAATTTAATTTGACAAAAAATAACCCACCCATATATCAGCATAAGGAATAAAAATACTCTAAAAGATCTTGAATCATACCTCTCTATTAAAAGCAAAAATTTTGCTGAACTATCCACTTAGTACAAACCAGAACAAAATTGTGTATAAATTTTCTTTTATTTTGCCTATTTGTTTTTTGAACTTTCAAGGGTCTCCTATTCAAAGTTTTCTACACAACTGTATACTTAGAACATTTATGTTAGAAAAGGAAAATCAAGATTCCCATTGAGTGACCTCTGTAATTGGGACTTTAAGAAAAATTGTCATGAGAATGATAGTAATGTTTTACAAATAGCAGTGATGGCCTGACTGTCAGATCTCTGGCCAAACACTTACTACCATAAATGAAAAGAGAGTATACTCTCTTTATATGGATAAAATATTATAAAATTACAGGTGCCACAAAGATAAAATATATTCAGGAGTACCAATTTGATTTGTCACTGCAAAATTGTTTTTTGCTGTGGGGAGTCACACAGTTGGCCAGGAAGTTCAACTTGGAAATTTAAAACTGTGGAGTAAATTGATTGTAATCAGAAGTGTTATGACAACGACAATTTATATTATATCTAGTATAAATGTATGATTGTGTCCACTGTTGATCTCTCCTGAGTGCTAAAGGATGGTGAAAATTCAACTCGCATGCATAACATCTTTTGGGAAATTTTAAGAGAAATCTTTCATAAACATTCCTTGTAGAAATTTGTTCTCATATATTTTCGCAAAGCAAAACTCTTGTTTAATGTTTACTTATTGCAAAAAATCCCCAGTCTTTAAAAAGGACGTACTTCTGCAGAGTACAGAAATGATGTATTCCTCATTCACCAATCCCTCCTCAAAAATCCACATCACTGTTTTTGTAGCAGTACAGAAATGCAGAATTGGATCAACTCATAAATATTTGTGGTATGTTTGATGATACTGGTTAAACAAGCAAACAAAAACAATTAATTTTTTAATAAACATCATTATGTAGTGAATTATTCATCCAAGCCTAGTTCGTACCTGATTTGTCATTGATTGATTTACTGTAGGAACTTCAGACCTTTGGTACAAAACAGCAAAAATATTATTTTCCTACCAAATGCAGCCTTGAAAACTCAAAGGAGTAAGAGGGAAATCCATAACATGATAAAGAAATGGTGCCATTGCAATCACACCTATCATACATGGATTTTCCTTTTCTGCACTTGTTTAGAAGAGTTATCATCTTTCAAGTGTCCCCATAGTTCAAGTTTTCCATTGTCAAATATATCTGAGAATTTTATCTCTTATATCAAGACTTTTCCTTAGCAGCAGAACTGAAAATACAATGCTACTTTTCTGAATGTATATTTTACTTCACCTACTGTTTTTGTTTCAGATTTTGGAAATACTTTCATCTCAGTGCTGCTGTTTTACAATGGATCTAATTGCTTTGGTTCTGTTTTGTGGCACTAGTATATGTGAAAGATCAGATCTTCCTTATCTATACAATTTGTCATTCTTAGACAGAATGATTGAATGCTCAGAATGTCCGGTATCCTGATTAAAACTATGCACAATATAACTCACCTTTAATATCACTGCAGATGAGCAATTCTGTTTAATTCTTTTCATTTTCCCCATCAGTATTACTCCAGTATAATAACAAGGAAAAACCCTGTTTGATATTTAATTTCTGTTTCTACACTGTCTATCCTGACTACATGGGCAAGTGTTATGAAGAACTAGCACAGCAAAGAATAACCGAAAATACTACAATGTCATTGATACAGAATCATAGAAAGATAGAATGTGTAGGATTGGAAGGGACCTTTAGAGGTCAGATAGTTCAACCCCCCTGCAGTGAGCAGGGACATCTTCACTAGATCAGGTCACTCAGAGCCCAGCCAA
>VZTU01032709.1:135047-177014 GCA_013400835.1 Zapornia atra
CCCATAGTTCATTTCTCTGTAAACAGTGCACTGTTTAGAGGACAGGCTCCACCACTACGTGGGCTACCCAGAGGTTTTATACTGTAGGTCACAGGAGTAAAGTGGTATTGGTTATTCATGTTCAGTAAGTGGAAGGCATTTGCCTGCTGCTAAAGAGGTGTCCGCTGTTTCTACTGATCACACAACTGTATTGGCAATGAGTGCACAAATCAATGCAGACACTTTTTCTCTTTGTACAGCAAATTTTATTGCACTGCTGGTATTTTTGACCTCTGGGAGTGAACTCAGTGCTTTTGGTGGGCCCACAGGGCAAGAATATTTGTAAAGCGCTGCACTATTTCAGTGCAGAAGCAACTTTCTGCTCCAATAGAACATACTCCTGGTAGAATCAGAGTCTTTGCTCCAAACATCCACAAGTAAAAGATAACAAGTTGTTACCTTTATCTTATCAACAGTGGAAGGAATGACTCTGCTTTCCTTTGGATTGTTCTCTGCATATCCCATACTTTTCTGCCATACTAATCTTCCATTCAGGTGTCATTCTCACCTTATCTGTGCCTCATACCATGACAGCTCTGGCATGCTCTCAGTTACTCACTATGCCCAGCCCCTGTCCTGAAGTACTCTGAGTTGTCTCATAACTCCTGCTGCAGAGAAGAAGATGCCATCCCTCAGCTGTTTGTCTGGGGTATATATTCATCCTCCCTCTGTGGGAGGATTCCTCTGTTATTTCTACATCTCCTTTTCCACTGTGTGAAAAATAACACATTTATTTCATGATTTTACATATATGGACTTTGAGTTGAATATCATTGGCCAATTGAAGGAAAAAAATTAGATTAATATAGATCAGAGAGTCCCCTGAGAAAACAGGCAGGGCAATAGCACAAAGCTTTGTGGGACATTTGACCGATTACCACCTTTTCTGTCTTTTCCTGCCATTATCTTCTGCAGAGCTTGTTTGGCACCTGTTTCTTCCCAGTCATTGAATCAAGGGGAACAACTTTCCACAGGCTGACTGACCATACAAGGTTTTGCTCTTAAGACACCGAGTGCAGCCATTTCAGAACTAATCAATATGGTTATATTTGTTTATTTTGGTAGTAGTGTCTTGGAAACAATATGAAGCCAAGCATTCTCATAAATGCAACCAGAGGTAGATATCTACTGCAGACATACATGCATGTGAGATAGTGACTATAAGTTTCCCATATGTGGAAATATGTCAGTGTAAATAATTTTATTCTAATGCCAGAATCAAAACATATCTGATTTATAAAGGCCTGAAAGAACCCTTTCTACACTACTGATTCTGAGGAGCCACTAAGGTTACCTACATATTTAGGTGGCATTAGTTCAATCCCGAATGCCTCCAGTTCTTACATAGGCAGCCTAGAGTTGAGGGTGAGCTCAGGCCACATATGAGCTTCATTTATATTTGTATCAGATAGAACTGGGGAACAATTAGGAAGAAACTCCATCCAGTTTTCCTGACTTGGGTTGGCCAGGGACCATCTCTGACCTTGAAATCACTCCTGAGAAACAGGATCACAGAATCACGCATTCATTTAGGTTGGAAGGGAGCTCAGGATAACATCTAATCCAACAAACCTACTTGAGCAAGATCACCTAGACCAGGGTGCCCAGAACTGTGTCCAGTCAGACTGTGCTTATCTCCACAGATGAAGACTTTGTAATGTCTCTGGGCAACTTAAAGTCAAATAATCATAGAATATCCTGAGTGAAAAGGGACCCATAAAGATTAACAAGTCCAACTCCTGGTTCCACATAGGGCCAGACAAGTCAGAGCATGGGACTGAGTGCACTGTCCAGGTGCTTCTTGAATGCAGTCAAGCTCAGTGCTGTGACTGCTTCCTTGGGGAGCCTGTGGCAGTGCCCAACCCCCCTGTCAGTAAAGAACCCCTTCCTAATATCCAACCTAAACTTTCCCTTTTGCAGCTTTATACCATTCTCTTGGGTTCTATCACTGGTCACTACAGAGATTGGCAATGCTTGCCCCTTCACTCCCCCTCATCAGGAAACCATAGACCACAATGAGGTCTCCACTCTGTCTCCTCCAGGCTGAACAAACCAAGGGACTTCAGCTTGTCCTCATAAGACTTCCCCTCCAGACCCGTCACCATCCTCACTCCCCTCCTCTGGACACCCTCCAATAGTTCTGTGTCCCTCTTTTACTGTGGTGCCCACAACTGCAAGCAGTAGTCAAGGTGAGGCCTCACCAACACAGTGTAGAGCAGGACAATCACCTCCCTGGAGCATCTGGCAATGCTGTGATTGATGCACCCCAGGATACAGCTGGCCCTCCTGGATGTCTGGGTGCACCACTGGCTCATGTTTAACTTGCTCTCGACCAAGACCCCCATCTATCCTCACAGTAAAAGCTATTTTCTTGTGTTCAGAAGCGCTATACCAGTTCTACTTCACAGGCATTAAAAGTTTTGTGAGTGAATTTAGATCTATAATAATGCTATTAGATATACACATATAAATATATAAAATCAAACATGTTATGTCTGTAATGTATATGAATAAACATCTAATACCTGCCTCATTAGGATGTTGTGGTTTATATATAGTATCTTAGAAAGTTAAATCCTACTTTAGATCTCAGACAAGTGCTTAGCTTAGATTAAGTCAAACTCAGGCTTTCCTGCATTTCTTTGAATGTAATTAAAAATTAAAATGCATGAAAAATATTTCCTATTGATAAACTGGATCCAATATGACTAAGTATTTAGGATTTAAGGTACCACGGAGGATGAGTAGTTGATAACTAAGCTGACACTGTGTCCAGAATATGTATGATCACACATATATCACTAGTAGCTCTGTTTTGAATCAATGCAAATCATCATTTATCAATGTACTGTAATGAGTCACTGTCACATATTTCCCTGTATTTAACTGAGTTATGTCTCCCATTTTGATACTAACCCTTTCATCCCTTTCTTTGGGACTTCTGAGTCTGTGGTTGGAGTACAGGTATTGCTTGACAGAGATAAGGAAAACATGCATCAAAGGACGTTTCAGTTACTTACTAAGAAGAAATTCTACACTATGAGGTTGTGTGATTTCCGTCCTTGGAGCTACTCAAAACTTGTCTGGAAAAGAGCTGTAGACAACCTTCTGCAACTTTAAAGCTGCCCTCGCTCTGAGAGAGTGGCTGGATTACATGACCTGTAGTGGTACCTCAAACATAAATTATTCTATGAACTTATATAGGGGAAGGAAATAGCTAGGAACAACATAAACCCTCATTCTCCCTTGTTTTCAGTTGCTTCAAATCCTCCCATCTCCTTGCTTTACAAAGGCAACTATTTCCAGTGCAAGTGGGCAGGTAAAAAGCTTTATGCAATAAGAATGGTCCTGTCAGGAGACATTGCCAGGTGCATCAGAGCTTTTGCTCTCTAAAAGGGCCATAGGAGCCCTTTTCAGGTTGGTAGTTTATGTTACTGTTGGTTTCTAGATTAAGCCTACGCAGATGCTGTTGACAGTGGTACCCTAGCAGCTCCCTGGCCCTTCACAAGCCTAACAGTTTATGACAACAAATTTAGCTGTCAATTTTACAAGCTAGTCCCAAATAGCTTTGCTGTAAGGAATCTCCAGATGCCTAAGAAAGACTGCATAAAGCAGTGGAGAATGCAGAAATAAATGTAGCCTCGGCTACTGTCCTAGTCTGAACTGTTGCTAGATAAAACCCTTGCTTGGCCACGCAGGAGGAAAAAAACCCAAACTGATCTGCAGTTCTTATCTTGCAAAAATTCTTTAAAATTGAGAAGGAAAAAAACCCACTCATAAAGGAGGGATTGCAACTACAGCATTTAATCTGAAGACTGCAGTAGCTAACATGATAGAAGATTGTAGGACTGTTCAGTAATCTCTTACTAGTTTTACAGGAACTAATCTGGTCAAGATGATCAGGGAGAAACAGGTGCTGTGTATGTCCTGTGTCTTTGCTGCAACATGCATCATAAATCCTATCAGCTGTAGAGGATGTGCTAACATAATACCTGGAGGCAAACTTTAATTCTTTTGAAGGCTACAAAGAAAGAAACCAATTGTAGCCTGAGAAATTACATTTTTTGGAAGGGAAAACACAAACAAGTGGCAGACATCTGTTTATTGTTGGTTCAGTGTATCAGTTTGCTGCTGAAGAGAGTGAGAAAGCATCAACAGAACTCCCTGAGATAAAGAAACTTACATTGCCATTGAATCCATGTGGTGGTGAAGGAAAACGGATGTGTAACCATCTAAGCATGAGAGAAACAGTTCTGTAACTCCAAAAAGAAAGAAAAAGTGGTAGTTCCAAGACTGTAGCTTTCCATTTAGACTGGTGATCTGTGGTTCATTAGCATGTGACTTTAGGAGGTAGCTTCAGTAGTTCACAGAACCAGGTGTGCCTCCTTCCTAAGTATTTCTCTTTATTTTCTGAGTCCTGAGCATCCTTCTGCTGCAGTTCTAGGCTGTTTGTTCTTCCTGTGGCCACATTTTACAGTTTCCAGGAGTAAATTCTTCCAAATACACATGACCATCCTACTTCTATACTCCAGTAATCTGCCAACAGATACAGGTTTATATCTATTACTCACTGCAAAAAGTGCAGCAGTCATACATTAAAGCTATTGTATTTACCTCTGGACCAAACAGGTGCAGCCATAAAATCCTTTACTTTTCATTGCATTTGGTCATGTCTGACATTCATTTGTTTTGGTTTCCCCATTGTAGCTAAATATTACTCAAAATTGAATTTACTTAGTGATTGTTGGTTTGGTTTAGAATAATCACAGTAGAAGGTCCCGTGTTGTTGGAAGTGTTGATATGCAGAACTGAAAACTGTAATCATCATCTGTTCTCTTGAGGTCACTGGAGCTTCCAAACCAGGAGAGCAGGGGCTGAGTTCTGCAAAATCTTGGAAGTGGCTCATTCCTCGAGCATTTTATATTCATCACAGGAATATTTAAAGTCTTCCCTGATGAATAAGCCCTTATATCCAGTTTTGTCCCTGGATATATCATTGGTCAGCAATCTAAAGCAGGATTCAAACTTTCAAGGATATTAAATTAAATTTCCTCCCATAGACTTCAGGGAATATTGAACATATGGATATTCTGAAATTTTGGATTTGTTTTGTTTTTCACAGAATCACAGAGAGGTTGTGGTTGGAAGGGATCTCCAGAGATCACCTGGTCCAACTCCCTGCTAAAGCAGGATTACCTAGACCACATTACACAAGACTGCATTGAGGCACAATGTCTTTCCCCATTAGGAGGTGTAAACACAAATAAGCANAGAAAAATGCTGAAAACTGAAAGCATTCAGTGCTGCAATGGAAACATACCACATTAACACCATTTTTACATTCCTCACAGCAACAGCTTGGCAGCTTTTAAAATAAATAAATAGAAAGTTGTTTTAGAAGAGAGGATCTTAACTATAAAAATCACATTGTTATCAGAGAACAACAAATCCCACTAGCAAATGCCATTTCTTTAATGGTAGGAAGAAGTGCAAAGCCTGAATTGGGTCAAACTGCTTTTGACCTGGCTGAAAAAAAAATCTAAGGATGGGATTGCTCAATTCTATCAATTCTTCATTTCCTATTACCAGAAATCCTATTTGGGGGTTTCAATATATGAAAGGTAAAAAGATCACAGAAAGGTAAAAAGATCACAAGGCAACACAGAAGCAGGTAAATATTGACAGATCCAAAGCACATACCAGTGTCCTACTGAGAGTTAAAACAACTGCCTGTGCTGCTCAGGGACTGAGTCAATTCTATGGATGGGAGCTGTCAGGGTAAAACTTTCGCCGTTTTCTCATTTTTGCTGTATAAATGTGTTCCTTCTATTAGATTTCTTTATCCCTTTTAGCCTTTCTAAATGACAATTAAGTCTGCCTACCCTATCAATAGCAGGTAATTTATTTGTTTCTACAGCTGAGCCTGACCTTCATTGATTTTATTGGAGTAATTTGCTGGAAATGATTTTTTAATGTTAGATTTATTACAGAGGCACTTCATTGTCCAATAAATGAAGTAAATTGTATTTTAAAAGTAGCAAAATGAAAGAACCACTGAAATTTGAATTAGTTTTTTACAAGCGTGTTAGCTCAAAAGGTCCCTTATGCATCTCTTCTACACACTCCAGTTTGCAAACAAGAAATTTTATTCTGGGCTTGTGTGTGCTAACTTCCTAACACCAAAAGCCTGAACCACACATGTGCAGACCTGGGTGCTGTCAGCAATGGTCCTGTAGGATTGCTGGACGTCCGTGCTCCTCCTGACTTGTGCTGTGTGCGCTCTCATCCAGTTCAGTGGGGCTGATATGAAGAAAGATGTTGAAAATGAGCCTTTTAATTTGTTGATGTATTTCTCCTTTTATTGCCTGTCTTCCCCAGTTTTCAAACCTCTCACTTACTCTGTTTTAACCGGCTGCAGCTGGGAGTAGGATTTGTGACTTGTTCCCCTTTTAGATCTGCTTTCTGTTGTGGCTCAATTGGTCTGTGTAAAGACTCTGCAAGCTGTCCCAGAGAACAGTAAAATACAAATTACCACCTCTACCTTTCAGTGTGCTTAAAAGTCAGATTCTCAGCCGGGTATAAGAGAGACATAGGTTCCCATTGTACTTAGACTAGAACAAAAGGATTGGCTCTGTTGTGTGCACTTCATCTTTTAGGTGGTTTTGTGCACACAAAATGTTGCCTCAGTATGCTTCACCAAGTACAGTTCATTTTCGAGAGCTCTGAGGCACCATATCTCCGTGCTGTCTCAATGAAGGGGTCTGCCTTCAAGAGGTGATTGCAGCCCTTTGGGGTGGACCATGATGCTGAGCAGTATTGGCATGTCCTACACTCTTGTGCATCACGTTCCTCCTGCTGCCAGCACTGCACCGTGGAACTAACACGTGACATTTGCTGCCATCATGTTGTTCATGCCACTTGAGTAAAAGGGGTGTGTACATGTTACCTGCCTTGTTGATGTAAATTGCAAGCTGTATTTATCTGCTTCTCTGTACCTGTGTAGTGTTTACAACACTGGGCACACTTCCTGAAGGCAACCGTTCATTTTTTATGTGTACATTACCAGAATATATGATTAACAACAAGAACAGCTACAAGAACAACTACTATTATATTGGCTTCTATGAATAGGAAAGATGTCCCGTCACTAAATTTACCAATTTTTGTTTGTGAGTTAAGTTTAAATTCTTTAGGGCAGATGGCAAAAGCTTTGTTTAGACATCTAAATAAAAATATCATGACCATCAAAGCCACCATTCGTGTCAAGAAAACCCACTGTTATGATGCCATATAGTCAGACAGAGTTCTAAGTGCTCTAACCACCAATTTTTCTGCGATAGCCAAGGATGCCATTAACAGCTGAAATTACTTTTATAGGCAGGTGTTTATGACTTCAAAAGAGAGGTTCTTGTGTGTACCCTTCTGCACCTTCTTTGTTCACCCACCTCCTAAGCTGGTATAAATCCCCTCCAACAGGAAACTGATGCCCAAGTGGTTTAAAGAAAGAAATTGAGTCTGAGGGGATTGCACCTGAGGGAGATGCCAGTGCCAGTGAGAGCTGATGTTCCTCTGTCCTCCTACAAAAGACTGTATGAAAAATTAAATCTCAGGTTTCATTTGAGAATAAGGGATTCAAATCTGTTCTGCCCTCTGTCAGAACGAGGACAGTGAAGCTGCATCCCAAGTGAATGCATCAGCCATTGGAGTCACAAACCTGTTCCTAATCCAGGAAAGAAAAAAATGCTTGGTTTTTTGGGTGTCTTGGTGCTCTGGACACTCATACATCTGATCTGTCAGTTTAACTAACTGATCTGCATGCGCTCTTTTGCACTTCTCCCCAGACAAGACTGGACATCTTCCCGCTTATTTCACTTCCAAGGATCCTTGCTGTGAGTACCTAACTGGCCACATGTTTCCAACTTGTCTGCCTGATCCATAAAACTCAACTTATTTCTGACAGCCTCATCCTGACAGTCTATTGATGTACCTGGAAGTAATGCATGCTCAGTACTTCTGAAAATAAGGTGATTACAATCTTGAATCTGACTTTATTCTAACCTTTGGCCTCTATATTAATATTTTTAGGTTTTGTGTGTATCCATATTCAATTAATAAAGGAGTAACTGTGCAATGTGCAGTCCCTTTGGCTATTTAAACTGTATTTGAAGCAACTTCCACAGAATGCATGTCAGTGTTCCACTTTATTTCACATTGTGAATTTTCTGGAGATTGCACCGAGTGAAGCAAAACTTAAAAATACTAAACTGGGAAAAGATTCAAATACCATACCTAGACTGCTTTCCTTTTAAATTTCCTCGCTTGTTTCCTGTCTCTGTTTCTGCCACCATTATTGATATAAGGGATCCATCAACATATTTTTATGGATGATTAAGAAAGGCTGACCTTTCCTTTGCAGGTACAAATAGGTAGTTCTTCAGAGGCTGTAAATGAATGACAAGATAATTCTATCCATTTAATATTGAAGTGATGTTGATGGTATCATTCTTCTCATGTTTGAAACGGGAAAGTATAGAGACCTTTCTCCCTCACTCCGTTCTGCTTTATGTGATGGATTTTCTCTCTGACTAATCGCTGTCACATTAACCTGCACTATTTCATCCTTCAGAGCTGTCAAGATAATGACGATAATCGAAGTGGCTCATTGTAGGTAAAGGAAATTATATGAGCAAAGTAATATCATAAAACAGTGTTTAAATATTTTAATTTCATTTGTCAGGGCTGCCCCAACACTTCATTACACATATAACCATCTCTCATCAGTGGAATTAGTGCATTATTCATTACTGTTAATTATTTTCACATAATGGCTGCCCTGATATATTTAACCTCCACATTATATCTCAGATAATGGGCCTGTAAAATTGAATTGTGTGAAGAGCGGAGTTCTAAAGCTCATTTGCAGAACATCAAAGAACAAAGAAGAGGAAAAGAATTCTAAATGGGACATTTCACCCAGCTGGGGCCAAACATTTGTTTCTGTCTGATTTGCATACAGAAAATAGGTGGTTCAGAAGTGGTTTAACATTGTACATGCTGTCTGCTCCTATTACGCAGCCAATTAGAATTTGTTAATGTCCCGAGTGTTTGAGACAACTTAACAGCAAATCTGTTGTCTGAATGGCAGTGAGCTGGGAAGTTAGCAAGAGAAAAAAGCAGACCTTTCTGAAGGACAGACCACAAAATCATATCGCATATTAAGGTGTCACCCACAGTTAATATTTCTTTTGATGAACGTCTGTATCGTAGGAATAAATTAGCAAAAACTGATGCTCAGAACTGGGGAGATTCAAGTCTGTGAAATTCCAAAAGCACTCTATCAATTACTCAGTTTTCCCTGGGTCAAATTTTCTGATGCTGTCTGTCATGAAGGGCGTGGAAATATGTGATGAGGAGAGCACAGCATCCAGGACAAGACAAGTGCGTCTGCACCGAGTTCTGCCAGCTGCATTGGCAGAGCAGGGACTGGGTCTCCCTTAGCCTGTAAGCAATGCACACCGTCCCCTGGCCAGCTCCGGTGGTGCTTTGCCGTGCTGGGGTGGATGTGTCTGCATTGGTGTTTCAGAGGATGGAAAATGCAAGACTCCTTTTCTCTGCTTTGCCAGGTGTTTTTAATACACACTCCAATGAAACCAAGTGCAAGGCTGGGACTTTGGAGTAATTTAGCTTTTGAGGAACCAGCTGAATTACTAGAAATAATTTCACCTCTAAGTAGCAGTTTAAAGTCCACCGTATGTCCATTCAAACAGCATGGATTTAACTAAATAGCTATATTTTTTTTCCCTTTTAGAGGCTTATCCCTTATTCATAGATTTCAATGGGCCTGAGAAGGCACTGAAATCAAACACTTTATGGAAAGAACTTTTATCAACAGTTCAACATGTTATAAGGACTAAGGTCAGTTGGGCAACAACCAGACTTTTCAAATAGACCATCCTGATTTCAGCTAGGATGGAGCTAATTTTCTTTCTATTAGCCGGCATAGTGGTGTGTTTGTGAGTTAGGATGAGAGCAGTGCTGGTAACACACTGACTAGTTGTTTAGTTGTTGATAAGCAGTCAAGGACTTTTCAGTTGTTCATATTGCCCTGCTAACAAGAAGGCAGGGGGGCACCAAGGAAGCTGTGAGGGGACACAGGCTGGACAGGTGACCCAAACTGGCCAAAGTTTAGGTATTCCATGCCAATTATGTCATGCTCAGCATAAAGGGGCCTTGTGGGGAGGAGGAGCACATGTCTTCAGGATACGCAGTTTTAGGGGCAGCTGTGAGCTGTACGACCTGAGTTGTGCAGTTGGGTGAGAAACTGCATTGTGTATCACCAGTTTAATGTATTTTTTTTGCTATAAAAGCCCTATTATTGGTATTTCTCTATCTATTGTCCTAGTAAACTATCCTTATCCCAACCCACGATGTTTGCCTTTGGTTTTTTTTTCCTTTTTCCCTTCCCCTTTCCCCCCCAGAGGGAGTGGCTGTGTGGTGCTCAGCGCCCAGCTGGGGTCAGAACCACAACACAGACTCTGGGAATTCTCTTCAAACATCAGCCTCAGAGCATTTCTTAAGGTCTCTGTAAGTTCTCAGCCAGCTATATGAAGCATTTTTTTCTTTCACTTTCATAAAAAATTTCAAGAGAACAGCTCTTCTGAAATTCACATGAGAGGTATATATACCTTTGCTCTGTTTCACACCTATAGTAAATGTTATAGGTTAAAAAAAATGCAAAAATCTTCAGACCTAGTTTTTGGCTGTTACAAAATAACTTGTGGATGTGGGTCTCTGTGATCTCAGAGGGGACTCATCCAATCAGAAGTCAGAAAATGTTTAATAACTAACAATACAATTCACTCGAGGTCGTTAACATACTTTAGTCTTATTGGCTAAAAAGTCGAATATCACAGGAATGATAAATGTCTTTTTGCTAAGTGGCAGTAGGTTTTTGGCCATATCATTAAATATTCATACAACATATACATAAATCTTCCTCCACTTGGCATCATCGGGGATTCATTTGGAAGAGACCCATTTATTTCACTTTGTAATGTTTTAAGTTTGTTGCAGACTTCAGCCTCAGCCTCCAAACTCTAGATATAGAGTAGCTAGAAAGGAAATGAAAACCACGTTTGCATGGGCCTGGCTTAGAAAGAAAAGTAATCTCCTTAATCTGTCCATTCTCTGAGTATATTTTTTACAGATTCACATACAATTGTTTTGCCCTCTAAACAGTCATTTATACATCATAGAAGCTATGTGAATAGCACCTGCTGATGGACTCTGCTTTCTAAACCATTTTTATTTCATTGAATCGTTTCAGGGATCCATGAAATATGGATGAAAAGAAAGACTAGAGAGACCACTAAACAAGGAAAGTAGTTTCTCCATAGCTAAACACATTATATGGACTTCAGTGAAAAGTATTAGAGATTAGAGTAATCCTAAATAGGAGTAGACTGATAGGAGTGGTCTGTCTTTCAATTCCTTCCCAATCAGAATTTTCTTCTCTCTTGAAGCAGCTACTACTAGGGTGTTAAATTTCTCAAGTATCTGAATTTCACTCCAAGAAAAATCTCAAAGCCCCTTACTCAGGTGAACTTTTCTCCATGTCCAGTGTATGATGGGTGCACTGATGAGACAAATATGTGTCTTGAAAGAAATGCAAATTTGCAACAGCAGATCCTGTCATACTCTGCTATTTAGCTCTGAATGGCAAAAAACCACCAAGGGCTTGATGAGGGGATCTGAAGAATTCCTTGAAATTGAGAAAATTCATCAAGAATCACAGTCCAACAAAAGTAAAATAACTTGTGATTTTGTCTGCAAAGTCTTTGCATCCTGGGTACCTATCATGGACTAGGTATACTTCTGCTCAATAGTGTAGCAAGTAAGAGACTGAAATTTTCTTCTATAGCAAAATGAATGTAAAGTGATGAATGCAAAGTGATGAACGAATCTTTTTAGGCTTGCTAATGTACTGTGAAAGACCAATGCAAAAAGGACCAGATCTGCTGATTGTTGGTGTGTTGCATTAAAGCTCAGTGCTCTCAACATTTCTAGAAGCAGGATAACATTTTTCTCTGGAGGTTGAGATACTAGGGCATTTGGCATCATTGAAAGCAATACACACTGGGAAATATCACAATTACTGACAAAAGTATGTCTTATAATAGTATTTTTCTTATAAGACGTATTGATCTATATGCACACACACAGACACACACAAGTATTAGGGTGGGGTTTTTTTGTTAAATGTGTTGAAATTTAGATAGTCATTGTGGAGAAAGAAGTGTGACTGTGTTGCAAAGGATACAGGTTTTCCATTATTACCTAGGGAATCTTTTCTTCCAGTTAATGCTGCTGAAGGATGACTGCCTGGTTTGAAATCTCTGTATGAAGAGTTAAGGATTACAAGGTCATATTAGATACTCAGGAAGGAATCTCTTCTGAGTCTCAGCTCCATAACTGTTGGAGTTTTTTCATGTTGGCAGTCTCAGATATGATTCTTGTTACAAGGTGAGCTAACATTATTTCAGAACGCTACTTCACCTAAGACATGCTGTTTGGAGGAAAGATCCACCACTTCATAATGGATTATCACTCTGACTGTAGTTAAGCGTGCTTAGTATTGTGAAAGTATGAATCAGCTCATAGTTTCAGAATATTAAGGCATATATCTGAATATGTTCTGCCCAGAAAATAGGAACTACTGTATAGACTTCTAATGCTATCTCTATAAAGTTGTAGCAGAAAAGTTAGGTTCTTTGAAAATTTACAGAATACTGCAAAACTTCTCAAGCTTTCTAGGAAGGAGATGTCAATTTAAGTTTAAAAGCAAAGACTAGAATTGCATCTAAGTGCTGATGAGACATGTCAGTTCATGTAGAGGAGATTTTTTAAATTAGTTTTGAGTAGAACACAATTTTTCTGAGATGGAGAATGCCCAAAATTTTTGCATAATATACTAGATCCTCTTTCCACAGACCGACTCTGTCTATAAATAAGTCTGTCCCATCTTTTTGTCATGCATTACAAGATATTTTTGCAAATCCCTCATTTTCTGTGATGGAGTAGTAGGTTATGAAAATACATGTGTGGAATGATAGGATGCATAGATTTTATAATTAGCTTCCCACACATCAAATAATATAGACCGTGTTTTAAAAGTGTGCATGTCAGAGCACTCTGGTGTATCAGCCACAGCAAATCAGAAACACAGCTTCCTTGGAACACAAATTCATTCCCTGTTGGACAATTCGCTAACAGGAAAAGATGGGAGTTTACAAAGAACATAAAGAGAGATACCCTTGTGATACAAAATTGCATGAGGAATGAGGATGACAGTCGAAAGTAGGAAATGGTAAGACTATAAATGAAATATTAATTTGACTCTTGTAATCTACGTAAGAGATGCTGATTTAGAACAGCTTGAAGTAGCAACGAACATGAAACTGAGCTTCCATACAAGAGGAAAAGTAGTTCCCTCTTTAATTGACTACCCCTGTCTTTTTATATACATAAATCAGAAAATGGTCATGACAAGAAAAAAATCCACTCAGTGTCAAAAAAACCCTCCACCAAATTCCAGTTTTGCCCAAAGAGCTCTACTTCTATAGAAATTTTACCAAGCTTTCACACTTGGTTACCTAAATAAGTACTTAGACGTCGAATTTTGTGAATTAAACTCCTTGATGGTCTCCTGATGATTTCATGCATTGAATATTCTATTTCTGTCTGTGTTCTGTATTTTGTTATGTGTGCTTGTGTGTATGATTGCATGCTATTTATGGAACTACCTGGCAGAAGAGTCTGAACACAGGAAATACTTGTGTCTGAAGAGGTGGACATCTCAAAGCTCTGCTTCCCAATGGCAACAGCACTCCACTGCTAGAGGCTGAATCCTCTTGTTTGTATTTCAGAGTCACAGAATTGCAGAATCGTAGGGGTTGGAAGGGACCTCCAGAGATCTTCGAGTCCAAACCCCCTGCCAAAGCAGGTTCCCTAGGACAGATCACACAGGTAGGCATCCAGATGGGTCATGAATATCTCCAGAGAAGGAGACTCCACACTCCCGTGGGCAGCCAGTCCCAGTGCTCTGTCACCCTCACTGTGAAAAACTTCTTCCCCATATTGGTGCGGAACTTCCTGTGCTCCAACTTGAAGCCATTGCCCCTTGTCCTGTCTACGCAGAACTGAAAAGAGGCTGGCTATTTCCCCATGTTCCATGCTTTAAGGTAGCTATAAACATTTATAAGATCCCCTCTTAGCCTTCTTTTCTCAAGGCTGAATAGTCCCAACTCACTCAGCCTTTCCTCATAGGGGAGATGCTCCAGTCCTTTAATCATCTTTGTAGCCTTCCTCTGGACTCTTTCCAGGAGATCTCTGTCTTTTTTATACCAGGGAGCCCAGAACTGAACACAATACTCCAGGTGGAGCCTGACCAGGTCAGCGTAGAGGGGGAAGGTCACCTCCTTTGACCTGCTGGCCATGCTCCTTTTGATGTACCCCAGGATCCCATTGGCCTTATTGGCAATCAGGGCACATTGCTGGCTCATGGCCAACCTGTCATCTACCAGGACCCCCAGGTCCTTCTCCACAGAGCTCCTCTCCAGCAGGTCACCCCCCCGCCTGTACTGATTCAAGCGGTTATTCCTTCCCAGGTGTAAGACTCTACCCTTGGTAACTGAGGTAAAAGAGTACACTTGGTACACCTTTACCTCAGCAAGTAAAATGCATAAACAGCACTGAGACAAGGTAAAGATGATCCACAAATACATCCAGGGAAGTTAATGACAGTCAGGGTCCCTCCAAGTTATTTTGTCTCTTCTATACCCCTACTTGCACGGGACCTAGGCTTCCATGGGAAGAGTTCACAGCAGGTCCCTCAGGTGGCCTGCCCTGTCCTTAAGCTCTTATCTCACTCAGTCACTATGGACTGCAGCTTTGAACCTTCTCCTGGTGGGTGAGTGCTATCATCACGTGCCAATTGTGCAAAAGAGAGGCAGCACATTCACTATGATTCAGTTTACTGAATATTATGAGAAGATCCAGAATTAATTACTCTATTTCCAAAGGGGAACAGGCGTTTGGATGCAATCCAAACCAGATCCAGGGTGAAGAACTGCATATATACTTATATATATATATATTTATGTATGTATATACACACACACAAGGAAATGTGTCTTGGAAAGCTGCTACAAACACCTTCCCAGTCTCTTCAGTGTAACAGGAACAGAGAAGTCTTGCTTAGGTGGTCAGAATTCCCAGGCTGTGTGCGACCTACGTTACACATTTCTAGGAGGTAGTGTGTGTTCTGTCACAAAACCAAGATTTGTGAAATTGTAACAGACTTATGTCTGTTCATTGTTAATCACAAGAACAATTATTGTGACCAGATTTACTCCTTAGAAGAAGTCTACAAACTTCATATATGACAGTGAAGTGAGATGGTTCTTCAAATAAGTTTCAGCAGACCATTCTTATTAGAGATCTTTCAAAATTGAGTTGAAAAAAATCTATCATTCCCATCTTGTCTAAACAAAGATGTTACTTTGACTTCACAAAAGGAAAATCATGGAGAATTTTGTATCAGATGCCTTGAAAATCACATAGGAAAAAAAGGATTCTTCAGGGAGATGACTGCACTTGACAACCTGAAAAAAACCTTGAGATGTTTAGAGCCAGTAGTGAACTTGCAACCTCCAAATGTTATGTGGAACTCAAAAAAAAACCAACCCAAAAAAAAATCCCACCAAACTTTTAACTATCATTTAAAGACCCTGATAGAAACACTTTAAAATTTATATTTTTTATTCTATTTTTCTCCAAATAAAACTTTAGCAGTTCTATTATCTTCCACATTTCTATTGCAAATTTAGGTGAAGGACATTTTACCTCATGGAGGGATGTTAATTCAGTTTGCACATAGCTCTCAGATCATCTTAAATGGCAGGGTTTATATAATCTAAGACAAGGAGTGCATGGTGCACTCCTTAGATACCTGCACATTCTTCCTGTTACATGCACATCTGACTAACCGCCCAGACAAAAGATGTCCTAAGGCTACCTCTTCAGACAGTGAGGCACTTGCTGACAGCTCTGGGCTTTAAGATAAATTAGAATAAGCCAATTTTTCAGTCTGTAGGTCTAATAAAGCTTCTGGCTTTCAGTTCTATCAGTGACTATGAATAAAATTCCCTGACAAGAGAGAAGACAAGATGTTTAGTTTTCTGATGAGGGTGATGTTAAGGTGAAGACCAATTCTGCAGTTCCTATTTTAGTTCTCATCAGTGAAAATCTCCTGCCATTAAAAAGCAGGAACAAAAAGTTTCCAAGTCCTATTTCTCCATTCTGACTGCTCAACTCACTTTTCTCTCTCAGTGCTATTTCAGGGTGTGATAGGCACCTAAATATACACAGGGCAACGCTTCAGTCTCTCAGAGTTTAATTTGGTGATGTCAGCATGTAATTCTATCGATTACATACAATTTTCATACATATTATTTTACAAAGAGAGTAAGTGTTCTCCCACTGATGCACATCCTTTGTGCCCTCAGACACTCATGTGTTCGTTCCTAGTTTTATAAGCTGCCGAGTCACCAAACCAAAGGGACAATGATACGCTTCAAGTCTGGAAAATTAGTTGAGAAAAAGGTTATATCTTTCTTCTGCTGCCAGAAATGTTTACATTATTATTTTTGCATATTACTGAAAACTCGCACATAACTTGCAACAAAACTGAAGATGGATTTTGCTCCTCATTTTTTCACCCCTTGAAAAGCACAGAAACTAAATTTAAACTTTACACAAAAGAAAGAATAGAAATCATAAAGAATATCATTGTGAATATGCAACATTTTCATGAAATGTACAGGCACAGTAGAGCAAAGATTAAGTATTAATTTAAAAGTCTATGCTGGTGAATGCCTTGTTGTTATATTTGAAATTATTAATGAAAAAAAGCAAAGAAATTAGGAAGTGTTCATGAGAAATGAGATATAGTTAATTGCAGAAAGTCATTACCGATGAGGAAGAAAGGAAGAAAGTATCTAAAAAATGGACATCTAATCTTTATGGAAAACATGACACTTCTGTTCACTAATAATTTTATATGGTTACCTGCTAAATTCTAGAGGTAATTTATTTCTTTAAATAGGTGTTTAAACTACAGATAGGGGTCAAATATGTGTGTAATAGCTGATATGAACAAATTACCAAAAGCAGTCCAAAAATTCCCTCAGTTACCTTTAAGTTACAATGGAATAACAGGGTTTGCAAGCTCTTTTCAGGCTGTTTCCACAAAAAGTACATTTTCAGAATTTAATTTTTCATTTCATATATGGGATCCACATGCAAAAACATGTGGCTTTATTTTAATTTTTCTAAAGGACTCAGAATCATAGAATATCCAGAGTTGGAAGGGACCCATAAGGATCAACAAGTCCAACTCCTGGCTCCACACAGGGCCAGCCAAATCAGAGCATGGGGCTGAGGGCACTGTCAATTCGCCTCTTGACCTCAGCCAAGCTCAGTGCTGTGACCACTTCCCTGGGGAGCCTGTGGCAGTGCCCGACCCCCCTCTCAGTAAAGAACCTCTTCCTAATATACAACTTAAACTTCCAATGTCACAGCTTCATATCGTTCCTGCGGGTTGTATCACTGGTCACTAAAGAGAGGAGATTGATGACTGCCCTTTGCTCCCCCTCATCAGGAAGCCATAGACCATAATGAGGTCTCCCCTCAGTCTCCTCCAGGCTGAACAAACCAAGGGACCTCAGCCTCTCCCTGTAAGACTTCCCCTCCAGACCCATCACCATCCTCACTCCCCTCCTCTGGACACTATCCAAGAGTTTTGTGTCCTTCTTGTACTGTGGTGCCCAAAACTGTAAACAGTACTCGAGGTGGGGCCACACCATAGCAGTGTAGAGCAGGACAATCACCTCCCTGGACCAGCTGGCAATGCTGTGTTTGATGCACCCCAGGAAACCGTTGGCCCTCCTGGATGTCTGGGTGCACCACTGGCTCATGTTTAACTTGCTGTTAACCAAGACTCCCAAATTCCTCTCAGCATGGCTGGCTTCCAGCGTCTGATCCCCCAGTCTGTGTGCATAGCCAGGAACTTCTGTTTACAAACTATGCTGTCTAATACAAGGCTGAGGAGATGGCCACCCATCCTCCAACAGACAAATGATATGTCATTGTTATTATTTTAGTTTGGATAGTCAGTGTGCTTGTGGAGAAAATTTTCCAGGCATTCCCACATACAGATTCGCAGATTCACAGAATTTTAGGGGTTGGAAGGGACCTCCAGAGATTATTGAGTCCAACCTCCTCACCAAAGCAGGTTCCCTAGGACAGGTCGCACAGGTAGGCATCCAGACAGGTCTTGAATATCTCCAGAGAAGAAGACTCCACAACCCCCCTGGGCAGCCTGTGTCATACCATGCTTTGGTTCACACTGTGAAAAAATTTCAGAGCACACGAACTGGATTCTTCTTGGATGAAACAAAAACAGTTTTGAAAGGGGTCTGAGGTAACCCCTGGAATATGTGTTGCTTGGATATCAAAACCTCAACATGTTTCACCTGACAAATCTGTTCCTGTGGTTCTTGCTAACCAGAGGGAGCAGAAGCCAACCTGCAGTGTAGATCTGTAACCATGAAGATGGAGGCTTGCATGCAGACCAAGTGGGAAGCCTTGTGGAAAACATTGGAATAATTATGGTGGAAATACAACAATTATTTATGATGCAATGCAAAGGACAGGAAGCTTCACCTTTGCTTTGTAACTAACTGAAAAAGGGAATGCTTTTATGGTCACCTTAATCTGTGTTTCCCTACCTTCACTAGTTATGGCTCTATATTCTGTACAGTTGTCCTGACTTCTGCACACTCTTTCCTCATCGCCTGTATTCTGACTGTCCACCAGCTTTTGCAGCAAAGGTAAAAGTCTGACCATTAGCTTTTGCTCATGCTCATTCATCCAATAACAAACTGGTGTGTACTTCTAAATGTCCATGAAAAAAAAAAGTTACCTATTTCTTTCTTACTGTATTGTTATTTTCTAGTACTTTTAAATGTTCATGGTTGTAATACAAGGAATCCTCACGTTGGTTTTACAGACAGCAGATGGAATTTAAAATATTCTCTAAAAGCTACTGGGGAAAGTTAAACAAAGAAGTTATTTTTTTAAAAAACTGTTTTTGCAAGTTACTATTCTTGTCAGAAAATCTATACATTTTAGTGTTCAGTCCTGTTTCTTGGTATAGATTTTTTTTTAATGAGAAGAAAAATAGTCCCACCAACTCTACAAATGAGAGATCCTAGTTTAAGAAAATACCCATGTTCAGAAAAGCACCAAGGTGACTCCATAGCTTTACATGTCTGCAAAAGCTAACACCATATTTATACACTTGATTTTATCATTAATGATCTCATTTAAGAACATTAGGTCTTCAATTCAGACAATCTGCTTTACAATATGTTCATAATAACTCCATACATTTATGGAGCTTCATAAATTGTTTTTAAGCAAAGTGGGCCTGAATAATTCAAGCATTGCCACAAACATTAGTGTTGGCAAGATTAGTAAAAGCATCTCTCTTTGACAAATGCTCAGTGGACACCAAATTTGTTGCAACTTGTGTTGATCTGAGAATAAAAGGAGAATGTATTGCAGCTGTGTGGAAGATGTGTCTCTAGTATAAATAGAGGGTTCAGTGAGAGTTAATTCCTCTTTGGAGTACAGGAACAGCCCAGCAATATTCCCTCACTTCAGTGTACAGTGGCCTGAATTCATGTGATAATCATCCTAGTGAATCTGATAAAAGGGTAAGATTTGTAATTTTAAAATTTATAAATAAAATGAATACTTTAGTTTCAGTTATATAATCTCTTTTGTTTGATTGTCCCATAGGGCTTTACAATAGTGATTTATTTTCATTATGGTTTTTTGACCTAAGAACAGCCTCTGTCATAAATCATAGCTTCTATGGGTATATGGAGGCCAAGGAAGCTGACTTGCCCAAAGTCATATGTCTGGTGAGCTGTGGGAACAAAACTTATGCTTGTCCATCCTATGCTTTAAATAGCATTCAATAATGCTTCTTTTATTTGTATACCATGGGGGTCAGTGATATAGCCAGATATATTGTCTACAGTCAAAGCCAAGTCATACTGAAAGCAAGCATGCTGAAAGAAGTGCTTCAGTTACCTGTATGGTCAAAGAAGTACATGCTCTTGAAGCCCTCCAAAGGGAGATCTAGTCTGCATATGACAACTCTCTGAACTCACCATTATCTCAGTACCACAAGTTGCCTGATGGCAAACTCTTTTCATAATTGCTCTAATTGGCCAGGTTTTCTTGACAGCTTGAAAACAAATCTTGGACTCATGGCGTATGGAGAACTATCATTTCCTCACAACTAGAGATTGATGTTCAAGGGAAGTACTAGGCAAACTGCTTCCCCCTACTCCCCATCCCCCTTACCACTACTAACAGTAACACTTAAGATTAGATACTCTCTGGTGGCTATAAGGAGAAATATCAAAGGAATTTGCATGCAAATCTTTTCACTCCCCTGAACTGCTCAGTTCTGAAACTGACTTCTCCTTTGGTATGACTGCTGAATCATTGCATGTCTTCAAGCTGTGATGGAGCACACAGGGAGAAGGCACAACATTTGTAAGGCTTTGAGTAATACAAATTTTAATGTGACAATATTCAATATAGCAATTTGGGGATTTCTTTCTCTCTATTTTTTGTATGCCTCTAAGGATTTCTTTTTATTCTTTGACAAGATCCTCTATTTCACTGGGTAGCTATTATTACGGTGGTTTTAAGGTTTAAGTTCAAATATTTACATAGTTAACGTAACATAGAAACTCATATTTTATAAGAAGAAAAAAACCCAAACAACCAAACAAACTCTAAGTAAATAAAAGTTGTTTTCTGAAAGATTTGCTACCAAAATGTTGATGAAGATGTTTCTTCTAGAAATGTCACAATCAACCTCCGTTATGTAGGACATTAAATAAGTTAAATGCTCCAATTTGTCCACACACAAACACATCCATCAATTCCAAGTGGAATTCTCTCCTTAGAAGTCACCAAAGCTTTTGGCTCTGAAATCCTTCCATGTGCCCCAATTCCCTTCCCTTATAACGTCATGTTTCCTGTTAGACTTCCCTACTTGTTAGTCATTGCTGACAGCAACATTAATGGTAGACAAGAGTCCTGAGTTTGGTGCCACAGCATGCTTCACTGTTCCGCTACTAGACCTCTGACACAACCCATGCAGCCAGGTTCTCTATGTCTGGACATGTTGGCATTTGGAACATTCACTGAGATGTGCCTTTCCCCAGTTTCAATGCTAAGGTGTCTGGCAGTACCCTCAGAGACTAGACTAATTACCCACTTCTGGCAACATCTCTCCCTTTATTGGCATGGCATCACCATGTCCATAAAGATTCCTATGACGACTGTGTGTGTCTTTCTGCAAAACCTTGTGGTATTGCTCTCACCTTGTCTCACTTGTAAACCTTCTCTGGACACACTCCAGCATCTCGATGTCCTTCTTGTAGTGAGGGCCCCAAAACTGGACACAGTATTTGAGGTGCAGCCTCACCAGTGCTGAGTACAGGGGAGGGATCATTTCCATACTCCTGCTGGCCACACTGTTCCTGATACAAGCCAGTATGTCATGGGCCTTCTTGTCCACCTGGGCATGTTGCTGGCTCATGTTCAGTCAGCTGTTGATCAACACTCCTCCAGCTGTCTCTCTCCTCCAGACAGCTCTCGAGCCACTATCATCTTACTGTGCCTGGGAACATTTTGATAACAGCAATGTCCATGTGCCTGGCCTGGCAGACGTCCAGGGCATCAATGCCATTTCTATGCTGCTATACTAGACAGGCTGGAACTCCAGTGCGAACCTGAGTCGAAGGGACCTCTGCATGAGTCCATGTGAGAGCAGGAATTCCCAAAGCATATGGTTCTGTGGTTATGTTTTTGATGCAGAAGGTACATCTTGAAGTGTCTGTGGTCATGTTTATGTCTGTGACACAGTAGGTACCACACTGAAGGGACTGTGGCCTACGGACAAGTCCATGCTGAAGAAGGTACACCTCGAAACATCTGTGGCTGTGAATAAGTCCATGATGCAGCAGGTACACCTTGAAGCATCAGTGCTGTGTATGAGGTCATGCTGGAGCACCTCAAAGCATGTAGCCATGGATGAGCTCACAACAGTGGAGGAGGGACTGCAGACATGGCTAAGGTCATGCTGGAGCAGATTTACTTCTGAGGGGACTGTGGCTGTGAATAAGTGTCTGCTGCAGCAGGTATACCCCTGGGGAGACTGTGGCTAATATACAAGGCTCCATTTGCAGCAGGTAACCCCCTAAAGGAGTGCAGTCTGTGGATAAGTCCAAGCCACAGCAGGGGAAAGCGGATGAACTGATTGCAATGTTAAACTCAGTGGTCTGTTCCAAAGACACCAGGGGTGGAGACTGTAATGGAAATAACTTTAAATTGTTGTAACACAGAATTTGGGTAGTTGTTATAGGAATTACTATAGCAGGAATCAAAAGAGGACAAGACTTAAAAAAAGCAGTGCAAGTGCAGCAACAGTGACCCCACCTGAACTGGTTTTGGTGCCCAGTAACTACAGACCACACACCATCTCTCCTGTCCTGAGTGACCACCATAACAGACAAAGCCCAAAGCCATGGACTAAACAAAATCAATGAACATTTTATGGACATTTGTGGTCATTTATGGACATGTTATAGACATTTTACAGCCCATGCTAAGGCAATTCTATCTGTGCATCTTATCAAAGGACAGGAAGGGGGGCCGTGGTGGGTAATAAGAATATGTTGGATAGTGTGGGACCTGAGCATGACGTAAATGCTATGGAATAAGGAGTGGAGAATGTCCTGGGCTTGGCTGGGATTAAACTGTCTGTATCTTAATGCATGAGCTTTCTCATCTTTTCTCTTCTGATTAGAGAAGTAGCTGGGGAAGAACTGTTCACGAGGGCTTGTAGCAATAGGACGAGGGGTAACAGTTTTAAACTAGAAAAGGGCACATTTAAGTTGGATATTAGGAAAAAATTCTTCACTATGAGGATAGTAGATCGCTGGATCAGGTCGCCCAGAGACGTAGTGGAGGCCCCATCCCTGGAGATATTCGAGGTCAGGCTCGATGGGGCTCTGAGCAACCTGATCTAGTAAAGAAGTCTCTGGTTACTGCAGGGGGGTTGGACTATCTGACTTCTAAAGGTCCCTTCCGACCTAACACGTTCTATGATCCTATGATTATATGGCCCATCCTGCTCTGGGGAGAGTGAGTGAGCAGCTGCATGGTGCTTAGTTGAGCTGGGGTTAAACCATGACTGCTATCTAACAGCTGGATGCACCAGAGCCTGAGATCATCCTGACCAAGCATCTTGTGCTTTGATGACCAGCCCCCATTTATTCAGATTCCTCTCTAGGTTTATCTAGCTTAAAGATTCCAAGAAAAGGTCACCATTGAAAAGGATACCATAGTGCTGGGAAGAAGTAAGAATTTGGATTTCCGAATTATCCCATCATTGCTTCCCTAATACATGGAGTTATTTGAAAACAGAGAACTCCAGAACAAAGAGGTGTTTTGGGGCTGTATTTAGCACTTTGGAAATAAAATGTGCAACACTGGTATGTGCCTTGCCTCAAGATGCAGTTTTGGTACTGAGGAGAAGGTATGATTTCTCAAAGTCATGCTGTCATGCACACAGAGAGAACAGACAGGCACCTGCAACCTTCTTTCCCAGAGTGAATTCTCTGGAAGAAAACGTTTAAGGTACTGGGACTCAAAAAGCAGACTAAGTCTCCCCAGAAAATCAAATCTATGTATTTGAGAAGAAAGAAAAAATCCCACTTCTCCAACATAACTTTTACCACTTATATGTATATATGGTACACATGTGATATATGAATAAATAAAAAGTATGGTTTTTTAATACATGTGCATGTGAGCATGTGGTAAAAGTCATGATGGAGAAGCAGGATTTATTCTTGCTTCCCAAATAGAGATATAGATATATGGTAAAATAAAACAATTCTGAAATGCTTGCTGACTGGAAAGAAGAGGGAGAGGAAGAAATAATATATCTTCTATATGTGCTTTATAATACTGGGGGGTACTCAGATTGGAGTGATAGGAGCTGTATAAGAAGTGACACCAATAAATAAATTATAGTTTCACATAAAATGATGGGAATTTGGAATACATTGTTAAAGTAGTTTGGGAATCACTGAACAATTTTACTGAGTTGCTTTACTTTCCACTACTGGAGCCATCTGTCAGCTGAATGACAGCTCTGCTGGTAAATATAAACTATATTTCTAGTGCAAATGTATGTGCTAACAGTGAAAGCAAATGTCTTCAACAGAAACAGATTGCATCCCCTATTATCATTGCAGAGCAAAAATACCTATCACATTTTAATATTTACATAACAGTATTCCTTATTTATGTAATTGCTTAATGTCACTTGTTTTTTTCCAAACATAGTAAGTGATGTCATGATTAGGATGAGAACGTCTTCAAATTCACAAACTACCAAAACTTTTACTCTTTGCACAAAAAAAAGGATGCATAAGCTTATCCTGAAAAACAAAGTATGAAGATAATTTGGAATTTAAAATATGATACATAACATAAAATTTCATTTATTTTGCAGTCTTCTTCTATTTGTTAATCTTTTTAATTTTTTCACTTGTCTTTCTGAGTACCAATACCAGTTCAACTTATTTAGTCACTCCTTGTGTTCCAAATTCTTACAGACTTGTATAATCATCAATAAATTATTTGTGGTAAAATTAATTTGATAAATTATATTTGATCATTGCCTTTCTGCACAATTGGTTTCAAAACAGTTTGCAATTTTACAAAAGTGTTTACCTCTAGTAATGAATCTCTAAAAGTTTATTGAAAACAATTGTAATTTCATCAGTATTTCACAAACTATATTCATCTATGATTTTGTCATTACTTATTTATTCATACTGCTGTGTGATCAGTCACTTTGAGAACACACTTGTTTTCTCAGGTGAAAGACTATTACTCTGCTAATAAAGAAGAGCAACGTGTGTTAATTAGAATTCCTTTAAAGACAGTGAAGGAGTTTGTATCATAGAAGAAGTCTGGCAAGTTCACTGTTGTTTTTGGATATTTAAAACACTTGTCTTAATTTGTGAGATCTTTCTTCACTACTGGAAAGTAGTTGTCCACTACAACCTGAGACAGGACAAGGGGCAATGGCTTCAAGGTGGAACATAGGGAGTTCTGCACCAATATGCAGAGGAAGTTTTTCACAGTAAGGGTGACAGAGCCCTGGGACGGGCTGCCCAGGGGGGTTGTGGAGTCTCCTTCTCTGGAGATATTCAAGATCCATCTGGACACCTACCTGTGTGATATGTCCTAGGGAACCTGCTCTGGCAGGGGGGTTGGACCCGATGATCTCTGGAGGTCCCTTCCAACCCCTACGATTCTGCGATTCTGTGATCTGCCTCTTTTTTTTTCTTCTTATTATTACAATTTCATAGGTTTCCAGGGTTTAACTGATATTGTTAGAAACACCCTCCATTTGAAAACAGATGTCCATCAGAACCTTGTTCAAAGTGTGTTTGATTAACTTAAGGAAAACAGTAAAACAATCCTAGAGCCAAGTACTCCACAACTGTAACGAGGAGTCACCCGAATGTCAGTGACTGAGCGTGACTGATGCTGGGTACCTGTTGAATTCCAGGTATGCAGCATCACACGGTGAGCTAGTATTTGTTACCTGTGTGCCGTCAACCCCAATGCTTCTCAAGCTGTGCTACAGTTTAATATGCTGTGCATTAAAATTCAGATTCTCAAGGGAAAATGAGGTACTCACATGCCTTTTCAAGTGTCTAAATCGGATATGGGGAAACACTGGCAATGGTGACACTCAGGCCTGATGATTCTAAGTGCACATAAAAGTGGAATTTCTGTCACTGGATGTGTACATCTGGCTAAGTGCCAGCACTGTTCTGCTCTATTGTTTTCCTTCTTTCAGTCTTTTATTTAAGCCCCTTTTAGGAGTCTTAAAAGCTTGCTTGCATGAGATGCAGGAATAGGTAGCTAAGCCTCTGTCCCCTGCACACACTTGCAGGATGAGGATTTTTTCTGCCTTTTCCCCTCATAGCTTTGTCTTGTAGGATGCAGGCTGACCTGTTGCAGAGGACGGTTGTTGTGTCAGAAAGTAGATTAAGATGGATGTATATACAAGTGGTTAGGAAACTTGAGTACTTGTTCCCTCTCTGTGTGAAGGAGTGTTTGTTTTATACAAAGTGAAACAGCTTAACAAGAAGACCGAGAGCTTCCAGGCTTAGAATAAGTGTTGTTTGCTGATGAAGGCATTCTTCATGCAGGTAGGAGGCATGGATTACCGTCCCTCGGGCAGAGACAAGAGGGTACTTAATGCAGTGCTATTAATGCTCCGATCACTCAGGAGCAGGTCCCAAAGGATATCAAGGCATTCAAGTATTTGAGCCAAAGGTAATACCTACAAGAGGAGAAGAGACACCACCAAGGACTAAGACTTCCTAGGCTTCTGACAAATGAGATTGAAATCATTACCTACAGAAGGAGCTGTTGCATTAGTTTGTGGATGATGGGAAATGGCAGTCTTCCTAAGTCCATGATTATTCTGGAATTTATTGCTAACCTCCTTTTTAAATTTCCCTTCTTTGAAGAGCCATATTGGATTTGAGGACATCATTTGGACCCGTCTTAATCTCTACCTTGAACTCATTGACATTTTTAATAGGTCTTAAATATTCACCTGGAAAGAAAAGTCTTTCTCATAGAATATATTCCAGTTATCTGCTCTAGTTCACCTCCCCTTGCTTTATTTTCCACAAAGAAGGGCTGTAAACTTGATTAGCCTTACACCTTGTTTTCTCCAGGACCATGTTAGTTTACAGCAGGTATACTGAAACTGAAGAGAACCATGGGAAACTCTAATTTGTTATTTATTTATAAACTTGACATTACACATCATGCAAAATTAAAATCTTCAGCTTGTTCTTGCCCCAGTTATTTTAAGAACAGTCTCTTCAGAGCTTTAACAGCCCTTTGCCATAGATGGCACAAATGTATGCACTTTCCAGCTGCTGAAAGATGTTCACTTCTAGCTTTGGCCTTCGTTGTATTTATTAGCTTATTCTAATAGAGACAAAGTCACCACCTTTTGCTGGCTGAGTTGTAGAGGAGGCACTGTGTGCAATACTGTTCCACATCTCAAGTATGTCCACAGCAGACATGAATAGTCCTGACCAGGAGAGGGGCAGAATTGAAGCACCGTAAGGCACAGTCACGTGTTTAGCTGCCCAGTCATCCTCCAATCTTACCCCTACCATGGTTAAGTCTAGGGCAGCCCTTGTTCAGGCAATGGGAAGTGTCACTTCCAAAAGAAGCAACAAGTAAAGTAAGGATGGCACTAGTGGAGGAATATTACACTCCGGTAGGAGAGCGGTTTCCTATTTTATAATTAGACGTATAAAAAGTGCTAACTTAGCAAACTGCCATAATTTAGTTTCTACTAAATTGACCTTCCTTTTGGACTTTGCCAGAAGGCTTGATTCATTAAAGATCATTGAGTCATTAAAGATATTTGGTTGGAAATTACTATAGGAATACGAAGCATTCATAACAGGCTGAATCATAACTTCCAAACTGAGCCTTAGTATCTCAAAAGAAATGAAGTCAACACAGATTTCAGGCAAAATATGCTGGTCCATAAGTGTATATGTCAAACTTTTGTGTTGGAGGGACTAGAAATATCTTGTAAGAGTTTTCCCTGTTTAAATCTGAAGATATTTTTGATGCCTAAATTATTTTCTCTTCCCACTTAATGTAAGTTTGAACTTCATTAGTTTACCATAAGCTGAGCAGAATGCCTTGTACTTTCTTCGATCATTAGACTCAAAGATTGCTCTACAAGAATGATTCCTTTTAAGCTTTCATAAACATTTACTGTAACATCTCACCTAAAAATATCTAAGCATTCTATTATGTCACTGCATGTGGCTCTGCACTCTTATTAAATCACGCCTGTCATCTTGTGCTGCTGCCACCTTAGAGACACAGGAGACAGTGCTCTGGAATTGTCAAGGGACATGAGAATGTGGCCATTATATTTTATACAGGATGTTAAATGATTAATATTTGTAAATTAATGCATTTAAATTATATGTGCATGAGACACTCCAAGCCTTGAAAATACATCCAAGATGCTCATTCGAAAAACAAAAATGCACCTGACAACTTCTCTTTTCCTATTGGAGTTTATTTGGGCTGGTTGAGTGAAAAAGAAACAGTGGCATGTAAGAATTATAATACATGAGATATAGTGCATTTCTGGGCAATTATAACATGCCTTGGAAGGTGTTGCAAGGCATAAGGCTGAGAGGCCAAATTACTTTACCCACTTGAGAAATGCAATAATTCCCTAGAAATGCACTGCCTGGAGTATATTATTACTGTTATGAAATAGAATTCATGAATAGAAAGAAGGAAAATGGTGAGGAGGGGTACAGGCCTATCCATGCATGTACCAGCTAGTATTAAAGTGGGTATGACATCAATCACAGCCAATCAAACAGGCTCGGTAATGTCCAAAGTACTACAGACATTTCATAATTAAGTAATGAGACATGACAGGGTATGAATTGTATTAATTCTCACCGAGTGTGTTAGTGTAAGGCAAGAGAAGGAAGGCTGGGTGCCATCGGTCCAGCCAACTGTGAATTAATCCTTTCCCATTCTCAAAATGGGACCTCTTATTGTGGTTTTATAAAATGTTAATTTTTAAAATATTTATATTGTTAATTAAGTGATGAGTTTCTAAACCATGACGGCAATCAGCACAATTCTTTCCATAATTCTGAGCAGTGAATTGTGCTCTCTGCTACTCCCTACTCAGATCCTCCACAGTCAAACCAGCTGTTTTCTATTGTCCGTTTGCTAATGTATTCTAATATCCTGCCTCCTAATGCCTACTCTCATATCTGCATTCATTTGCATATAAGAAGCATCTAGATATGCCAGCAATGGTTAGTGAAGTCCTTTGAGCATATAAAGTGCTATGGAAGTGCTAAATATGGCTTTTGTTTACTATTCAAAGAAAACACTAATGTAGTGGGGGGGTATTGTTCATGTCCCTTGTCAGCCAGGACTTTGTTCCGTTCACTGTGATTGGGAGCAGTGGGTTTTTTTAATACGAAAAATAAAGCTTTTGGGTTTTGTGCCTTTGCAAAATTAGGGCATCCATATTTTATTTTATTTTTTTTGTCAGAGCCTGCTTACTTAAAATACCAATTTTCTACAGTATCCTATATGTTACTCTACAGTGCTCCTATTAGACTATCAATATAGACTATTTTCTTTGGTGCTTTACATCACCAGTAAAGGTTTGGGCTTTGATTTCAACAGGAACAGGTTCAAACTTCATGAGGTCATGGAAATCTATCTACATGCAGAATCTACCTACATACAGAAGTTTTATCAGCATAGGCACCCTGAAAGGTACAGGATGGTCATTTGCTATATAAAATCAGGAAGAGAGATGCCTAGGCAAGCAGGGAAAATATCCTGGGTGATTGTCCATGACCGCTGTTCTGCTGTTGAAGCTAGAAATGTTCATTAGCATATACAACTCCCTGGAGTGCTACTGAAGGGGCAGAAATGGCTGTGCCACATTCATGCATGGGGCAGGATGAGCATTTCTTGTCACCATGGCCTACTAAATGTTGATGCCGTGAACTGTCAGGGACAGAGATTACCAACAGTGACAAAAACTGAACCTTCACTTTACAAAGAAATTGCAGAGATGAGTGCCAAGGTATTGGTTTTGTAGATCAATATGAAGAAAAAAATGCTTAGGCAGTGTCACTGGAACAGGCATGAAATTCCTGCACTGCTTGGCAGTCATAGATGACATGCTTTTCTGATCCTAATTCCAGTTACTTAGTTTCACAAGCAATGATATGAAAAAATTTCTTGGGTGAACATTCAGAAAACGTGCACTATTTCAAAATGTTAACAGTAATCAGATGTGTACATGTCATCAATACCCATGCCCTTTGTATGCTTCGCTTGTCTCTGATAATAATTTTTCGAAAAAGCAACTATTTAACGGCATGTAGTAATCCAAACACATAATTGAAACTAGAAACGACATAAGATATTGCTCACACTTGAAACTGTCAGTATAATTAAAGATAAAAAAAATATAATTACCTGGTCTAGAGTTGTAATTCATTATTGACATCAATGATATTCCTGCAAAGAGAGGAAGAAATCTCATTCCATCGTTTCTCCTACTGGGCAGATGAAGTCAGACTGATGCCTCGGAATCTGCAGACAGCGGACACAACTTATATTTTAACTGTGAATAATTTTATGTGTGGCATAGAGCTACTTTTTATTAATGGACGTGGAGTCAGTTGTTTAAACAAATAAACATAAATAAATAGATTTAAGCCATTTGTAAATAGGCATGAACCCACAAGTAGTTCCAGACTAATGCCAAGTACTTGTTATGTACACTTTGGGATTCTCAAGCTTTCATGTTTCCCTTACCTTGGTTTTCAGAGGGTTTTTTGGAAAGGTGTAAATGATTGCTAAGGAAAAGAACACTACTTGTTTAGGGGATTTTTTTACGGTAGATTTTCACTCAGCTGATTGACTATCAATTTGCCAGTATTGGTACCTGATTTGGTTTACTATCAAGTGCTTGAAAATATTTTTTTTCCTTTCTTCCTCAGAAACACTGCCTTAGAAATAGTTTTTCTATTCAAATTCTTGCTTATCAGAACAAAAAGTAAATAGTTTCCTCTCCTTAATGATTCTTGCTTTCCAGAGTTCACAGCTCGAGTCTGTTGCCTATATGTCAGAATTCTGTGCCATTTAAAATACCCCGGGTTTCAGCTTGGACTCCTAGAGCGTTTCAAAAGCCTGAACATAGGTGTCTAATACCATTTAGATGCCTTAGGATATCCTGCCTGGCATCCAGCTGCTGCTTCATAAGGGCTCTGGTCTCCCACAGATCTTATGTTGCCTCTGCCAGTATCATGCAGATGCCGCGAATACCGCAGGATGTTTCAAATTGTGCTAAACGACTGGGCACCCACACTGTGTCGTCGTCGTCCCCCTTTCCCACTGGCACTAAGCACTGCTAGGACAAGCAGCATAGGTTTATGTTCACGTTTCTGTGTTTCTAAGTGCCCCACGCAGGGGCAAGCCATGGCGGTTCAGGAGCGTTCGACTGCCTCTTGTCTCGCCATGAATATTTACATCACTCTACCTATCATACAATAAAGCTGGAAGCCTCATATTCTCATTTCTTAAACAATCAAAACATGCTCTCAGATTAATTTTAATGCACATATTTTTTTCCATTTGAATACATCGTGATTAAAAGTTCATGACCTTGATTATATTATCCAATTTGAGAAATCGACTACAATGTCCATGGTGATTAAATATTCCACTTTGTAATTATTTTGTAACTTTTGTTCTGCTCTTTGCTCACTCCAAAAATTATCATAAAATTTTGAAAGATGTCCTCAGTGCAGAATATGTCCATAAAATATTAAATATTCAATTTTCCTCTATCATGGCTTGAAAAATTAATAATTACATGATGATCCACATAATAACTCATTCTGAAAAGTCATATATGGCACTCCCCCTGTGACTGAGTTAATAATTTACTGCTGTGTGGGATTTTCACTCTGCACTGTTAGTCTTGGGAACATTTATTAAGCAAATGTTCATTTGCAAAGATCAGAATGTGAATGAAGAGGGTAAGAATTTAATGAGGAGTGACAGACAGGTGAACTGATTCCATATAGTTCTTTACTACAGGAGAAAGCAGATAGCTTTATCTTTCATAGCCTCAATAGACACATGAAATGAAATATAGAAGACGGGGGCAAAAGGGAAAAAAAAAAAGTACTTTCCTAGAAGGGCCAATGGAAGGATAAATCAGAAGAACTCATGAACATGATTCAGACCAGTTGAAATGGCTGTTCATATTCTCTACCTTTGGACTTGCATAGCAGCTGTATTCAGTCTTTCTATTTTTGAGATCTTTGCCCATTTTTTCAGTAGGATACCTTCAACATTAAAGAAATAAAATCAGGTCCGAGAGTACAGCATTAGTTTATCTGACTGCAATATGCTTCTGGAGAAGAAAGAGAAATTTTAAAAAAGTTTTTGTTTCAAAATACATTGTAGTATCTGGCTGTGCTTTATCATTTTCAGATATAAGAAACACTTAGAAACAACATAATGAGGGAACTAGTATCACAACATAACATTTATTTTTCAGTAAATAATGAAACGTTTTGCTACACGTTTAATGTGTAACTTCTTTATATGATTTTTCAGTGTCATCTACCAAACCCTAAGTTAAATAATATTGATCCTGTTTTTGTCTTTGTAAAATAAATTCAAGACAAAATGAAATGTCACAGGAAGATTTTATAACTGACTCAGAGTTTTGTTTTGCAATGTTTTGCCTGATACAGCAAAATGCTAATACACTTATTCAAGACTTATGAAAGACTCTCCTGTTTAAAGGTGAGTACACACTTGGGTATTATACTGATTAAGGGACACTTCATTACACTTGCCATGGCTTCAACAAGACCAAACAAGTATTTCTCAATCTATTGTCACTGGGATGTATAAGGATACAGCATACAGCTATACTTTCCAATGATACTTAAATGTAAGATACGAACTGCTAGGAATTATATCTTTTTACACATAAAAAGATGTCTCCTATGTCATAGGAGACCCAATCTAGAATTTCTAGTTGGCTTACCTTATCAATTTACTTTCATTTCAATATGGATGTTTATCAGTAGATTTTTCTGGGTATATATTTACCTGGATATACAGGTTTCAACTGAGGATGACTGAATTTATTTTGTAACTTGATTTGATCACAGCTGTTAGTTTTCAAATTAAATAGCCAAATCCATGGCTATGTTGGAAATGAGATGGAGACTTTGGCCTAAAGTTCTGATAAGGAGTACCAACTTCCATCCTTTATTTGTGGACAGTTACCTGACAAACTTTAAAATTAACAGACATAAGAAAGATTTAATCTAGTCACTCAGCACTATGACTCTTACCTACACTTAAAAATGTAGGAACTTTTAAAGATAAATTAAGAAATGCCCACTTCTCTCAATGAGCTAGATAATGAGCTGACATTAAGAAGCCCTGGTATAGACTTCTGCACTATTTATATCAACATAGAGTCAAATGAGTCAAATCTCAGTGAAAATAGGAGAGTTTGAATAACAAGTCAAAGAGAGAGTTTTTGAAATGCACATCCTTCATTTTTCCTTCAAGATTATGTAATACAAGAAAGTAATGGAGATGACTGACTGGAGCAGCATCAAAGATAACTGGTAGGAGTCACATTATAAATGGTTGTGAAAACTGGCAGAGGACATTACTCACATGTGATTTCTTAATTAAGTAATTAAGTAATCACTCAAGTTGTGTGATATGGAACCCTTTGTTTTCAGGTTATTCCTAGTTTTTTGAAGGGTTGATTGGAAGGATTTTATTTAACAACATTTTATACTTGGGTCTGAAAATAGATTGTGGACAAGATTTGTTATTAGCATACCTTTGTGGGATATATCCACAGAGAATGAACTGGGATATGATAAAGGGAGAATGAGGTGACACTGAGAACTGAAGACAAAAATCATATTGAATTTAATCACACAGATACGTAAAGAGATTCTTTCCTAGAGCTCGTTGCTTAGGTATGACAAAGATGGGAAAGACCTGTTCACTGATTGCAAAAGAAGAAACTCATTTGACCAAAGACAGATGTATGCCATTACAGTCAACTGGGAGAAATAGGCAGCACTTTTATGGCATAGTCCATTTCATCCTGAAATAGATATTGGGAAAGATTAGTGATTCCTTAGTGCCTGTTTCTCTGAATCGACCATAAAGGAACCCTATGTTGACTACTTAGATATATCTGTGTGAGATTAATTTCATCTGAGGGAACTATGAGCCACAAAGGTGATGTGGCCATGAAAAAAATTCAATCCTTAGGTATGTCTGTTGTGGTATTCTTCAATAAAGATAAAATAAGTGTCAATTACTTTGTACGAGAGGGAAGTAAGAGTTTGTCTGCCATAGTCTGGAAAACTTTCGGTTAGTCATATTCTGGAAAGAGTAAATTCAACTGGGAAGAAGTATAGCACAGAGTTAGTATGATAGATGAATGGAGAGTCTGTCTTGTATTAACTTTGGGGTTCATCAGAGGCTGAAACACACTTTTAAAATGAAAGCATAGCATTTAAAAAGAAAGTATCATTACATTGATTTCAACAAAGAAAAAGTGGATGAGAAGGGAGTTAAGAATGCCAGCTCTGGTTGGGGGAGAAAAGTTTCTACCCTCATTCCTTTTAGTGAGATCCTGGTCAGAAGTCATTGCGGGTAATGCCAGTTCCTTCTCCTTACTCCCAGGTCCAACTCTCATTGTAGTTCCCCCATACCTTAGGAGCAAAATCATTCCTTGCTTCAAGATCCATATTAACTCCTAATCAGAGAATCCTCACCTCTCCTAAACTGAAGTCCTTCTAGTAGCCAGAGGTCATCTACATTTATCACCATTATGACAGATAATACCTTGTACCAGATTTGCACTCCTACAACATTTCACAGAGATAGAAAAGGATAGCACATTTATGAAGACACAAGCATATGGCTGCAAAAACATAGTGGGTAGAAGCTGTAAAAAAGGGTTGTTTGATGTCATGGACAACTAATAGTATGGACTCTCATCCACCTCCATTTCTTCAGTATTTATTTTAAAAGTAACTATTACATATACATACTTTTAATCTTCATGGTGCCAGACAAGGTTGCTGGGAGAATCTGGGTTTAAAGGAAACAACCAGCATTTGTAAAGTGTAATTTGAGTTTCTGATAGCATTGATGGGTAAACACTAAAAAAAACGTGGTTGAATTTTGTGTACCTCTCTTGAGGACTTTAAACTTACTTGCTTGATGAGACTTCTCCAGACATAAGCTCTTCTTCAGCAGGTCCTTTTTTTCTCAGTTGTTTGCATCTAAGAAGAAGGTTAAATCTAGCTGAGTTTCATGGTTTATGTATTTAGACATAATTCTGATTATTTGCTTTAGATCTATTTTCAGTGTAAATTTACTGAAAGGAAATTGCTTTTTTTGTGCACAAGAGAGGGATGGGGAAAAAAGAAAACGTTTGGGTTTGATCCTGAAACTTTGTCATAGGTACTTTGTGTGAAGTAGAGCAAGGACTCCTTTTCCTTCTTGTGCAGTCTGGAAGCAATAATAACTACCATCCCCCACGTGACTTCTGAGTTCTATCTTCTACTATGGGAATAACATTATTTGGACTAGCTGTCCATCCTGTATCCGGAATTATACAAATGGTACCATCTGATGATTGGCGCAATTCAGTCTTTTGCAGCAATGCGTGGGCTTCAGCTCTAGTTTAAGATGTCTTCTCAGGTGTCTATGGGAAGGTATTGGCTTGTAAAGTAAGTGGATAACTCCCATCACAGTTGAAGGACATCCAGATCTGGAGCTTGATTCAGTTGCCTGAACACAGATGTTTACAGATAGGGCAATTATGAGTCAGGTCTATGGCAGATTTGTACCTTTCTGGAGTAGCAGCTGAAGGCCAAGCCCTGGGGCATTTCAGCTGACAGCATGTGCCAGTGTGATACCAGCAGAATTGAACCCCAAACCAGTAAGGGAGAGGAATCTACATAAATGTTCTGGCAACCCTGCAGAACCCCTATCTGTTATAGGTCTGCACCCTCTCTCCAGACTTTACCAACTGCATAGACTACATCATAGAATCACAGAAGGATGTGGCTTGGAAGGGTCCTCAAAGACTCAAAGATCATCTAGTTCCAATCCCTCTGCCATGGGCAGGGACATCCTCCACTAGACTAAGTTGCCCAAAGCCTCATCCAACCTGACCTTGAATGTCCTTTTTTATTTCACATATGTTCACCTGCATTCAGATTCCTAAATGCAGAGGTCTTAATTTCAACCTGAATCTTGCCTCTCAGACCTAATCCAGCTGATTCAATACAAATGTCTAAATAAAGATGCTTCATATTGGATTCCACTGGAGGTGCCTCAGGATATATCATTTAGTCTTCAGCTTCCACTCAGAAGTGCCATGGTCTCCCATAACTTCTCTATCACTCAGGTGTACTACCTCCATGCAGGTGACTCAAGGTTTCATACTTTAGGCTGTGTGAAGTGGCAATAGCTTCCTACATTTAGACAATTAAATCAAGCCCTAAGTGTTACTTCATGTCTGCTTCAGAGGAAAGGGAAATCAAAACTTCAGAAGGGATACTAACCTGAATGTCAGGTGCCATTAATGATGAAAATAAGGCCTTGTAACATTTTCAATCATTTTCAAAATTATGTTTTGTTTTCTTTTGTTTTACTTCATTACCATCAAAATTAAACATTTCCAAGAGATGTCAGTGTTGAATCTTTTCTAGATTGTGGCTTAAATGGAACACAGTGCCAATGAACACTGCAGGCTTTGTGTTTTTTCTGCAAAAAAGACATTTGCTCTAAATAGTTTTAAATTGCTGCTTTCAAAAGGTTGTTTCATTATGCCACTCATGTTCTCATGTAGCACAAAAGAACAGCAACTGGTCAGATCTCCCTAGTAGGGACAAAATCAGTTCATCTACTTTTATTCCACTTTATAAATGGCTTAGCACAAAGAGTCCCTGCCAGAACTTAATGCTTTGGGCTTTCTGTATGTAGCGGTGGATGGTGCCTTGAGGCCAGAGTTCAGAACATCACTACTGATCTATAAACTCCACTGGGGCCAAAAGGAAAAGGAAAATGTCACAATTAGCATTTGACAGCTCAAATCATTTTTTAAGTGTGGGGAAAAACTTGGAGAAGTAGGAAATATAGGCTTGTTGATTATAACAGGGTATTTGTTATTTATACTGTGGCGTTTTGCAATGACATATACAAAGAGAAGTTTTGTAGAGGCCTACTCAAAGTTTTGCTTACATCTGTTGTAGATATAAGAGTATCTGGAACTTGGTCATAAGAATGAAATAAACATGTCAAGACTCATTAGAATTAAAAAACCCAAACAACCCAAATACTGTTAATAGAGCAGCAAGAGCAATAAACTATGTAGTATAGTTACACTTGAAATGTTCATAACCTAAATTGCAAAAAACTTATATAAACTGCACTTTTGTTGGTGAAGCCACACTGAATTTCCCAAAATATTTGTAAAGTTAGTCCTTGACTGTGTTACAACTCCCATGATGCCATAGTGATAACTAGCATATAGGTATACTAAGAATATTCTGAAGCACTTGATTGATGGGTTTCATTTAGATGTGCATGTGAAAATGACGTTGCTGAGGGTAAAACATATTTAGTGAGAAGATCAGATTACTTCTTCAGAAATGCCCTGTGACTTATGTTCTGTAGTTTATTTGTTATGTCAGATAAGGAATCTCTTATCCATATGGGATATGCCAAGCATTGAGAAAGTTTACTTGATAATTAGTATTAAAACATAGCATAGCTTTTCCTTTCCTAGATGCAGTGTCACAATCTTTCGAAGAACTTTAACAATTATCATGAGACTATTTAGACCAGCTAACTAAAGAACAAGTGTCTAATTGGCCTATCTTTATCACTGATTTAATCTAACAAGCTACAGGCCATATGATTTAAAATTACAATCCACTTTCAAGCTCATAACTCACTTATTTAAAAAATTAATAAAATAAAACCATCATTGAGGTCCTAATTTTCCTTGCAAAACAAGTAGCTAAATAAAAAATGCTGCTAAATACATTAATAAAAGAATTAAGGAGCTCAAAGGTCATTTAGACCACGTGGACATGATTAATGAAGAAACTGCACTCAAATGTTTTCAATCACTTAATAAAAATATTCACAACATGGTGAAAAACTGTCAGTTCTGAAGTATAGTAAAGAAATTCTTCAAATTAGATGGCATTAAATGACTGTCTTTGACAAGATAAATCTTGTTTTCCTTTGATCTTCTGATAATGCCAACACATACTTTTGAGGGGTCTGGTGAGAAACACACAAAGGATCATCACTTGCCAAAATCAATAACATCTATTTCCATGCCTGAGAGACAGAAAAGCTGGCTAATAACAGTAACATGCTCACTAGAGGCTGGAGGAACACTTGTTTGTGCCTAGTTCAGTATACCAGAGAGACTGATGAAGAATGACTCAGCCAGGTAAAACTCCTACATCTAGCACTGTCACACTCGGTTTCTGTATCTGCCAAATCCAGTAAAGGTCAATTATGCAAGTCAGCCCTGCCTGAGGGCTTGTCTATCTTGAACATTCAAATTTCCAAAACAATTCTATTGCTTTCTTTCATGAACTAGTATCTGTGCTCTATTTTTTTTTTTTTTTTAGCTTTACTTTTCACCTCATTCTTCATCCCCTTTTTGGCTTGCAGCATCTCTTTGGTACATGCAGAAGCAAACATATCTTAACATGTGATGCAGAGCCAAATCCATACATCTAATTTATGAAGGGTAAGTTATGTGATTGCTCTTTGTATATGATTTTTTTTCTTTTCCTATGTTAAGGATGAAATAAGTTGGACACACACACATGACTAAATCTCTCTGTTTTCCTTACACTTTGTCTGTTATGTTGGGGTTAAGAGCCATGAGCAGGGTTCTGTCATGTTACCACAGGTAAAAATAAAACATGATTATGTGGAAAAAAAATGTCCTTATTATGAATATAATAAAATAAAACTTAATAGAGCTGAAAGCAACTGGTCTGCACTATTTCATTTAATTCTCTTGTGGATATTTTTAAAGGGGTTTAAGAATGGGATCACTTCCTACCTTTTCCAAGAAGCCCAGCCTCATTCTGTGTATAATGCAATAGTGGTCTATTAATGAAGAGCTGTCTAGTGCTTTTTATTCTTCTCTGTCTTAGGCATGCTTAAGGAAAGGTTGGATGAGGTACTTAGGGACATGGTTTAGTTAGTAATATAGGTGGGACAGTTGGACTAGATCATCTTGGAGGTTTTTTCCAACCTTAACGATTCTATGAGTTTATGATCCATGGCTCAGAAGATAGAATTCCAAATTTTCTTGTGGGCTTTCTTATGTTGCTCATCCACACATGGTAACATACTTTGGAAATGTCTTAATTTGTATTTGTAATTATTCTCCAAATGGAGGAATGTTTTACCAAGGAAGACCTGAATAAAGTGTCCAGTAATCTGAGATAATACAGTGTTTTGGGTTTGCAGGGCAAGGTTTTGGTATTTTCTCCCCTGTCTAGCTGAGGAGGGGAGTGACAGAACAGCTCTGGTGAACATCTGGCCTCTAGCCAGGGTCAGCCCACCACACCTAGGATCTGCTGTTTACAAGCATTTAGCCTTTTAACATGCTGTGTTTTACAAGCACAGTGATACTGGATTCTGTGAATAATCAGCTATTTTACAGATCAGACTTCTTTCCTTTCCTCCTTTCCTTACTTTAGAACCTTCTACTTCTCCTTCCTCATTGTCATAAGGGCTTCTTGTCCCTTCTTCAATTTTGTATATGTGTCAGTTTCCCCATTCGGGTCTAGCTCTTCATGTGAGTGATGACTCCTTCACAGACACTCTGCACACTCATTAGTTGCATTCTCTCTCCTTCACTTGCAATTTTCCTCTGCCTCCAGTTCTTGGCCAACCTGTACACACACACACACACACACACACACACACACACACACTGTCATACTTTTATACTTCACCACGTTATTTTTCAGCCAGCTATNCTGTTTAAACGCTACAGTTTCCTCAAAATATTCTAGATTTCTTGTCTGAAGCTCTTAAACAAGCCAATTTGCAGAGCTGCTCCTTGTAACTCTGTTTTGCTTTGTTTGGTGCAGATTAGTAGAGCTTGCTGCACTGGTAGGAGGTTCTCAACCAAAATCTGAATTGGTCTGAGCTGAGGATTTCTACTGCAGATTTCCAAAAGTTTATAAAATGTCCAGATGGGAATAGCTGTTCATCTAGAGCCAAAGGCTCAGTAGCATTGCCTAATAGTGTACCTTTCCTGGTTTCACTTCACTGGGAAAAAAATAAAAGCAAAAAGCAAAAATCTATGGACTCAGCCTGTATGTGTTCACTGATTTCAAACACATTTAGACTGAACAGTTAGGTACTGGAAAATTTTGTGCTAACAAAGAGATGTTGCAAGAAACATGAAGTAATTTTCCCATTTCAGGGGCAACAACCCATTATTACTGTCACTGTTAGACCATAAGTCGGTGTTTGAAAGTTGGAAAAAACTATGACTGTAGAAAGGGAAGGGAACCCATTGGATTCGTTGGAGGAATTGTTAGATGCAGATGTCAAGCATGACAAGAAGATACGAGGACAATATTAACCAGTTGATCGGACAGCAGGAAAACACTGCATCCACCTCCTTAGATGCAAAGAGTTTCAATGGCCATGGGATTGAAATAAAGGACAATATGGCAAGAGGGAAACTGCAGCTTTCATGTAGTATAGAGCTAAATTCCAGGGGGACTGAAATAAAATCCCTCACACTGTGTTTGACATTACAGGCTGATCTGTGATGTTGAACATCTTCAAAGCACACCACACGGAACATGTGGGTGAACTCTTTCTATCCTAAGACTAATTAATACCTCCAAGGAGGTCATGGTCCAGGAAAGGACAACTCTGTAACAGTTTTTTGTCTGCAGAACTCCCTTGAGTAAATCTGATTTACTCAAGCTTGGTACTACAGCCAGAATCAGATCCCCATTGTACAATAAATGATGCTATTAAATGATTCATGTTTTATTTCAAGGATTCTTTTTCTAGGAGTAATACTAAGTTAGTCATGTGTTTATGACTAACAGCATACAAAACTGAATAAATTTCTCCCATGTAATAGCATAAAGCAGTTGTGGAGGGCTAGAAGACAGTTGAAACGTAGAGAAAATCAATGTAAATGTGTTGATTTAATGGGTTGATTATGTATGTTATAATAAAATATATATTTTGAAGAGAGCAGGAAAATAATTTTTATATGTCATTGAGGACATATATTTAGCAACTTACTTTCTAAGTATATTTACTGCATATTTTCAGGGAAGGATTTTATTCGTCAAGCTCAAATATATTAGTCAAACAAAATAAAATCTTTTATGGCACATTTGACATTTAAGTCAAGTTTTCATACACTGGTAAGATTTTACTTTTGGAATTCTGGGGTTTTGCAAGATTAATCCCAATTAAGAGATTTCTGATTGAGTTTTAAGTATTTAGTTTAAAAAAAGAAAGACATATTTCCAGTTCAAAAATGTAGCTTCTGATTTCTGTGGAGTTGGCACTGCCATCTATGATTCACATGGTTATAGGTATAGACCATGGAACTGTTTCTGAGCTACTCCCAGAACATGTTATTGCAGATTCCCTACCCCTTTTTCTTCTTGCAAACAACTCATCTTCATATTTCTGGGATGACCATGGCACAGTTCCTGCAGAGAGCAGCCTCATTCACCCCCCCCCAAAAAATTGTATTTAATTTCTTGAGCTTCAAAGGAAGGAGGAGTCCTGTGGGAAAAAGAAAAAAAATAGTAAATAAATTATTGATTATCCAAATATCTCTACTTAATGAAGAGTTAATATCTTTCTTTCCATACTGACTCCCAAATAGAAAGAAAAACAATCAGTGTCAGCCAGACTGTTTAAGTAATTGAGGTTGGAAAATGTATACACAAGTGGTAAAGACAATAGCCTATG
>VZTU01032711.1:7162-40491 GCA_013400835.1 Zapornia atra
CAAGGGGGAGCTTGAACTAGCTACAATTAAACACTTTGCCTGAATTTAGGACCAATGAGGCAAGCAAGGAATTCATGAACAGATAAGAGTTCGTGAGACCGATGGGGTGGGGGCTGGAAGTCGTCAAAGAAGTCATTTTACTTGCACAGAGCACAGAGTCCTTGAGTGCATAATTCACTCAAAATATGGTGTTAGACTCAAACTTATGTCCCAATTGATGTTTCCTCTTTATCAGTGAGGCAGAGTCGTTCAAGCGAGGCATTGTTTATGTGAGGTCACTTCTATGGCACTTCAAACCATCCTGTTAACAAGTCTTCCTTAACCCTTTACAAGCATCTTACTTGCAAGTCCCCTTTATCACAAATAGCAGTGATCAATATTTTGGCAATGTTGAGACATAAATCCACTGGTACAGGCATACGGTACGTGACACCATCTCAGTAGTTACTATGAGCTTTGGCTGCTCAGCAGCCTCAGCCCTGCTGTGCTACAGCTGAGTAGGTCACTGCTCGACAGATTCCATATTGCCTTTCACTTACAACTTCTGTGAAGTTCTTCAAGAGCCTCTGCAGCTCAGCTGAGAAGTGAACAAGGAATGCCTAGAGGAACCTCAGGCACCTTGGCATTTTTATTACTCTGTCACTGTGAACACATCTCCTTCAGAGTACACAGCTCCTTTCCAAACCAAGCCAGCCAGCAGCTCCCAACACGACACGTTTTCTTCTGCTCTTTGAAGAGAGTATTTTGCTCATCAATAAATTCAGACATAATTTGTATACTTTAAAGGAGACATATGCATGGGCTTCAGGAGAAAGGACAGTGAGGATGACTTTAAGAAGCCTAAGGAAACTCTAAAGATGCCAGTGCAGGGATCCTCTCTTACTTCAATGGGAACAAAATGAAAGCCTTACAAACTTTGCACATGCCTATTTCTGTAGTGGGGACCTTAGGTGGAAGGCAGCATAGAATTAGACACGTCTGTTACCCTCATGACATTCACTGTGGTACAGCACCAAGTTATGCTCAGGTTATTTCTCATGGGCTGAAGCTGCTGTGGAGCTTTTCATGCAAAGAGAAGATTGCAAGATCTCAAGCTCAAGGAGATCCCAGCTGTATCAAGATGTTCCTCTACTTCTGTGCCTGACGGTATTAGTATGGCCTGCCATTGTCATGTTTTCTGAGACTCTGATACATTTTAAGGTATTGCAGTCATGAAGATCTATATTCTCATTTTATGTGTCAGTACCTAAGGAGGAGAGAAATCAGATCCATGTCACAGGATCACAGAGTCACAAGGCTGGAAAAGACCTTTAAGATGTTTGAGTCCAACCGTTCCTGTCCTGTGCTAAACCAGATCCCTAAGTACCTCATCTACCCGTCTGTTAAACACACCCAGGGATGGTGACCCAAGCCCCTCCCTGGGCAGCTTGTTCCAGGCTGTCGACACTTTTTTGGGCATATCACTCCCTCCAAGGCAGAGTAAAGGATTGAAGCTTTGAGTTACCAAGAAATATCTTCCTAAATAAACTTTAGGAAACAAACCAAGTCCCACTGAAAACAATGTCCAACAATGTAATCAGTAATATTTTTGTCTCTACATTTTCCCAGCTCTGTAACTGTTTGGGGATTTACCTCCTCACTTTGGGAGATGGGCTACACAGCTCAAATGAAGCACTAATGGAGCACTAACAGAATTAGTGCCCTGAAAGTGCTTTGCAGGCTGGAGTTAGCCATTTTCATCCAGGATGATGGGATCGCTTTCCTACAGCAATTAGTGGAGCAGCTGACATTAACTCCGTAAGTGACCTGTTTGATGCCACTGCTGTGAATCAAAATTAGATTAGCAGCCCCCCCACAGGTGTGGCCTGCAGTATAGAGGTTAAAAGCAGACAAAATGCTTTGCCCATTCAAAAAGAACCAAGCTGCATCCAAAGGATTACATAGCATTTGTATCAGCTGCAGGCGGCAAGGATTTGGGAGAGATCATATAGCCCCAGGGAAGGGAGGTGATACAACAAACAGCTCTTGCTAAGGATGGCAACATTTATTCCCAAATCCTCATGAAATTTACAGTGGTCAGGGGTTGTGCATATGTGCTGTGTTCAAAAGCAACAGATGAAAATAAATAGAAAAAAGATTGGCCTGAATACATCAAAACCCAAACCCCTTCGATGCAGGAGGGGATGGCTGTAAAAATGGACTTTGGGGGAACAGCAGAATACCTGCCACCTCTCACCGTTATATCGCACAGCTTGCAGTGTTTGGTGGTTTCATAGAATCACAGGCTGGTTTGGGTTGGAAAGGACCTCAAAGCCCATCTAGTTCCAACCCCCCTGCCATGGGCAGGGACACCTTCCACTAGCCCAGGTTGCCCAAAACCTCATCTGTCCTGGCATTGAACCCTGCCAGGGATCCAGTGGCAGCCACAGCTTCTCTGGGCAGCCTGTGCCAGGGCCTGACCGCCCTGACAGGGAAGGATTTCTTCCTAATATCTAACCTAAACCTGCCCTCTTTCAGTTTAAACCTGCTACCCTTGTCCTATCGCTATGTGGTCTTGTAAGCAGCCCCTCTCCAGCTTTCCTGTCGCCCCTTCAGGTACTGGCAGGCTGCAATAAGGTCCCCCTGGAGCCTTCTCTTCTCCAGGCTGAACAAATCCAACTCTCTCAGCCTGTCTTCAAAGGAGAGGTGCTCCAGCCCTCTGAGCATCTTCATGGCCTTCCTCTGGACCTGTTCCAACAGGTCCATGTTTTTCTTGTACCAGGGACCCCAGAGCTGGATGCAGCACTGCAGGTGGGGTCTCACCAAAGCAGAGCAGAGGGGCAAAATCCCCTCCCCTGACCTGCTGGTCACGGTGCTTTTGATACAGCCCAGGACACGATTTGTTTTCTGGGCTGCAAGTGCACATTGCTGGCTCATGTTGAGCTTTTCCTCAATCACCACCCCTAAATCCTTCTCCTCCGAGCTGTTCTCAATCCATTCTCCATCCAGCCTGTATTTGTGCTTGGTCTGAAGTGATGGTCCAGAAATTAGCATTTGGTTGTGTGGCTGTCAGCCACTGTGCAGATTTTATCACAGGACCACGTCAGGGACAGTATCCTGCTGCTGATTCAGGTGAGGGAAGGAGAGCTTTGGGTCTCCTCTTTCAGCCTGTGTCTTGCTGTGAGAGAGGACCAGCAGGACATACACATACTAGGGAGGCTGACTTTAAAATACCAGCGTGGTGTCTTGCAGTGCCCCACGTTCACTCCAGTGGAGATTTTGGGGCTCCTTGTAGGTTGCAGAGCACTTGACAGCACTATCAGTGGTCTGGAAATGCTAACCAAGCTGGATCCCTTCCAGTTCTCTCTCTGGGACTTAGTTGCTCAGTAACCATGCTACTGAAATCGAGCCCAGCGCTGGTGTTGACCCATTTGGGAACTCCAGCAAGACAAGCAGTCCTGACCAGAGCCAAGAAGCTTCTGGTACACAGTGCTGTCACCAGCTGTACGCCCCCTCTTTTGGGTCCAAGTCCTGCTGCTCTTTTCTGGGTCTGCCTTAGGAGGCTTGAGGAACAGGGTTATTCAACAGAGGCCAAATGCCAGGCTTGGTATTAGTTACAGTTATTCTAGCTATGCTTTCCTCCCTGGATTCTGCCTCGTGTTATGTTTCCTCTGCTCTTCAGGATAAAAGACATCACCACCCTCCCCTCCCCCCCCCAAAAAAAAAAGAAGGAAAAGTGATGCCATAGCCCCCTCTGCACAGCTTTTGTCATTCTTCACACCTTCTATCCTGATGCAACTACTTTCCATGTAAGAATCTTTAGAGACAAAAAAGACTGCCATGCAGTCTCCAGGCAAAAACGTTGCAGAGTACCACAGATCTGAAGTTCTTAAACCCTGTGGTGGCTCATAGTCCTCAAGGAGCTGATCATCATCTGGTGATGGTTCTTCCTGTGTCAGCAATGACACATGTCCCTAGCATGCTTTCTACAAATTAAGCCATGGCTGTAATTGCCATATATACCAAATGTGGCTGTAAATAAGCAAGAATGAGGGCTAAGAAATTCTAAGTAGGCTGTAAATTGTACTGGTAAAGAGATTCTCCATCACACATAAGGAACAAGACACCCAAGTGTGGAAAAGCAGGAAATTTGGGGTCGATTCTAACCGCCAAAGAGAAGATATCCACTTATTTCTTGGGAAGCAAGACCAGACACCTGTTGATATGGTGGCTGTGCTATCAGTCACTCATCAACAACATCTTCCTCTAACATGAGGTGCACCCAAAATTAGGGCAATGCTAAGACCATTTGTTCTAAGTGCTGAAGGAATCAACTTTGCTTATATCTGAAAAATAACTGCTGAACACCCACCACCCCCAGCCCTGTAAATCAGGAAACCAAACATCATCAGAAGCCCTAACACTTTGATAATTAGTGGCTATGATTAACATTCATATCCTGACACTGCTGTACACTAGTGGCATGCTAAGAAAAAAATCACTGCTTGTATTGAGTTAAAACACCTTGGTTTGGTAATTCTGAGCTCAGCTGTTTCTATATAGGAAAGGCTGTCAGGAAACTGGTTTTCCTTCTGCATCACTTTGATAACATAACCACTCAGAGGTAATTTTAAGTTGTGTTAATAGCATAGGCTGTTGCAGGTTACCTGTCTCCAAAACCCCTAATGAACAATTTGCTGCTGCATTTAGACTTACTGGTTTGTGGAGGTTTTAATGTAATTTCCTTTAAGAACACTTCCAAGAGAAGTCAGCCCCTAAGCTGGTATCACTGTACATAGCTGTATTGGAGGAAATGAGGAAAAGCCAAAATCTAACAGCTGTAAATCAGATTCTGCAATCTTAAAGTACAAAACTCTTTCATTTTAATTTAAAGTAGCAATACATAAAATGAGAACTAAAGGAGAGAATCATTATCATGATGATGAACTAGAATAACCCAGGGGGGAAAAAGAAAAAAAATAAAGCTTTTATCTATAAAATGCATTTAGAATGAGCCCCCAAGATAAGTCTGAAATCCTTCTGTTAAGTGTCATTCAACTGAATGCATTGATTTTTTGCTTTGCCTTTCATGATTTCCATCTACTATTTACTGAAACAGCCAGAGAAGATTACAAGCTGATCTATAAAGTCTCTCAGCTCTGTGCCTCCCTCTTTCAGAGACACATGTGCACAAGAGCTTGCAGGAGAGAAGAAAAACTTCCCAGACATCCAAAGGGTGTTAGGTGGGACATTGAAACCAACAACATTTCTTGGCAAGGGCAGGAAGGCAATGGCAGATTTTGGCAGCTGTAATCCATTAAACACAGAGGTTAGTTTTGTTTGGGTTTTTTTCAGTATATGCAGAAGCAATATCTGCTCTGAGACACAACCATTCATACTATAGAGCCCTCTCTGGCATTATTTTTCTACCTCACCATAATAAGGCTCCAGCAGAAGCCGTGTGGCCACTGGCTGGCACATCCTTTTTCACACCAGCTGCCCAGTACCTGCTTTAAAAGTAACCAAATCTCTCACTTACAGTTTTGAGAAGGGAAAATAATCAAAAGGTGACCTGGAAATGTCTTGCCACCTTTCTTTAACTCCAGCCCTTGAAATCCATAGGCCTCCATACAACCCAAACTGCACAGGAGGGTCACTCAGCTGATACAAATCTGCTCAGCTCTACTGGAGGAGAGAGGTTTTAAGTGATTGTGCAGCAGCTGATGTTCTAGCAGGGCAGGGTGATGGTAGTAGGTGTTGGCAAAACAGGGGAGGGAAGACTGAAAGCAGGGTACAGATTATATTCATGGTTTCCCAAATGCTGGATGCAAGGCCATGTTTGAGAGGCTTCACATCAGTCCTTGCAATTTTCAGAAACTCTTATGCATCTCAATGCCATATTCCTGCAGCACTCACATGAGATAATTTCTCCATAATTCAGAGTAGACAACTGCAATAATTGGCAATAAATTCACTGCAGGTAAAAATCTTCAGTATAAATAATTTTGTATGGTACCCTGAAATCACAAGAAGTCTAGGAATTTCAGCTCTGGGGACCTAAAGCTACTTCCCTCTCTACTCTGCCCTCGTGAGGCCCCATCTGGAGTCCTGTGTCCAGAGCTGGGGCCCCCAATACAAGAAAGATGTGGAACTGTTGGAGAGGGGTCAGAGGAGCCACAAGGATGATGAGAGGGCTGGAGCACCTGCCCTACAAAGAGAGGCTGAGGGAGCTGGGCTTGTTCAGCCTGGAGAAGAGAAGGCTGCGGGGGGACCTCATTGCAGCCTGCCAGTACCTGAAGGGAACTTATAAGCAGGAGGGGATTAAACTTTTTAAAAGGGCAGACAATGGCAGGACAAGGGGGAATGGACTAAAGCTAAAGGAGGGAAGGTTTAGATTAGATATTAGGGGGAAGTTCTTTACAGAGAGAGTGGTGAGGGGCTGGAACAGGCTGCCCAGAGAGGTGGTGGATGCCCCGTCCCTGGAAGTGTTCAAGGCCAGGTTGGATGGGGCCCTGGGCAACCTTGTATAGCTCCAGGCCTGGAGGTTGGTGTCCCTGCCTGTGTCAGGGGGGTTGGAGCTCTATGATCCATGGGGTCCCTTCCAACCCAGACCATTCTATGATTCTATGAAAGCTGCTGAGACTTCTCGATCCATTGGCCAAAATCTCTCAGCTCTCCCCAGATCTTGTCCAATAAAGACAGAAAAAAGGCATTTTAGATCAGTCCATCCTCTTCATCAAGATCCAATCTGCTGGTGTGGAACAAAAGGGAAGAAACATTACTGCTGCTATGGAGCTGATGGGCACAGGGGCATTACAGAAATTGAACAAGGCAGAATTTAGGACCACATACAGAATAAAGCAAGAGTTCCCAATGTCTGCAGGCGTCTTCCTCACAGCTCAACAGCCCCTGGGTGAGGCACACAGACAGGCTTTTGAATTGCTAAATCCATCTAATCATTTAGGCTATTTTCCTGCTGTGAAAGGATGGGTAGGAGTGTCTAGACACTAAGAGGCCAAGCCTATTGATGCCGGCGGGATCTATCCCCATGGAGCCGTCAGCTCTATAGAGCACTGCAGCTGCATGCTCCAGCTCTCCAGCTGTGCTGCACGGTAGCAGACTGCCAATGCTCCCACACAAAGCAAAGCAAGGGCATTATATGATGATGAAAACTAAATTTGGGGAGGGGGAAATCACCTCCTCAGGTCTCCAGCCCAATCCAGTGGATGTTCTCCAAAAGCCTCTCAAGAGACCATATTCAGAAATTTATGGATGAAGACTGAAAAGATGAAGTTACTTTGAATCATGTCCCAGTTTGCATGTGTGTGCAGGTACACAGAAGGCAGGGGGCATTCTGTTTCCAAGCACTGAGGAGGGAAAAACCATCGTGCACCCCAAGCATCATTTAACTGAGAAAAGACAAGAGCTGGGGCTGGAGTACTTCTCTTTCCTCTCTGCTAGTCTGAATTAATGTAGTGGGGATGAAGGGATGCCAGGAGAAGGTATGTTTGGCATCCTCTTGGCTGAACTTTGCTAAAGAAGACTGAAGAACCAGAAGGGACTGACAAGGAAGGAGCAGGAAAAGGGCAGGAAATACAGTGATGGCCTCCTCACATGGGTGCTGGGTTTGGAGAATGAGAGATTCCAGACCAGAGTTCCTGCAGGACAAATTCCTGCTCCCTCTGTGTCCCTTCACATCCCTCTGCAGAAGAGAAACGATCAGTCATTAAGACAGGATCCAAACCTGACACTTCATCTGAGAGCAAAGGGCATCTTTGGAAATTATTGCTGTTGTGGAAGAGTAAAATAACATCAGTTGGAGATAAATCTACACTTCCAGACCATCAAAAAGCAAACATTGAGGCAACTCTGTGATCATCCTGGAGGCTGCTTTCAGAGAAAGCCATCTGACAACAATGGTGAGTTCACTACAGTTGCAAAGTGAAGAAAACATTTTGTACCCTGTGAGAATGTCCTATTCAGTCAATTCAACTTTGCTGAGATGACAGTGCCATACACAAGACAACTCCAAGAGCAGATGCAGGAGAACATGGGAAAGTCAGTTGCACTTTCCAGAGCACTAGAAGGGAATCATGACATTGAAGGTTTTACTCAGTTCCTCATCACTATCTGTAACATAAGGGAGTAATGTCAAGTTTCTTAGGTTCTATTTGTTCTTAAGGCAATTTTAAAAAAATATATCTGTGGCCTATATTTGATGAAAACAACTTGCAACTAACTCCTGGCCAGTGTTTACAGGTGGTATGATTTCTATAAGGACAATGGTTGCTGCAGCTCTCATAACCAAGGGTTATCATGGATCTGTTAAGTCTGGATGCTCAGGGCTTGTTCATTATCATCATATTATTCATGAGAAAGCTGTTACTGGAGGTATCTCCAGTGCAATGAGAATTGTTGGAAAGTCTGTAAACATCCTTAAATTCAGAACAATATGCCATTGCCTGCTGAAAGCTGAACTGTGAAAGTCTATTTCAACAGCATTTTGATACCTGAGTGGGTGCCAGCCTACAGTGACTTTTCATGTCATTGAAAGAAATGGATGGAATTAGGAATCAGAAGGAGGAGGGCTTGGTTTAGCTGAGCTATTCTGAGAGACTGTTTCATTTGGCTTTCTCAGGTGATACTACTCAGGTAATGGTTCTTTAGTTAACTCAAACCAAAGTGCAAGGCCAAAAAAAATTTGCATTTGATTTACAGTTGACAGGAAACTGAAACCACTGAAGAATTCAAAAAGTCAGCAGAGAAACAAGCAGGGAAAGCAATCAAACCCCTGCACTTGAGCAAATGCTTGAAGATCACAGAATGTTTATAAGTAGAATTCAGTTAGTGCTTCTCAGATTTCAGGTGCAAAGAGCAAGAATTTGCTATTTTTCAAGAGTCTTATCCTTGTGATTTCAGAACATTCTCCAGCATAGAGCTCCAGCTCCAGCTGTTAGAGTTTACTGACTTCAAATGAGTATAGAGACAGAAGTTGGAATGAAGCACAGCTGGTTTCTGTGAAAGGTTGCTATTACAAGTTACAGTGTTTATTCAGTTCTTCCATTACCATTGTTGCATCTCTTCCTACAGAAAAAGGAGATCATCTTCTGCAACATGAATTAAGAAGCCTCAGTTCTGATCACTGATCACCTGCACAAACCCTATTCCCACATCAGCTGAGTAACAGTGGCCCCTGTTGTAACTCTGCACGTGTAGGCATGGTGCCTCAGTTGAGCATAACGGTGCTGGAGTACAGGTGACACACTTCAGCAGCTGTTGGCCAAATATCCTACACTTTAAATGACAAAATACTACCCAAAACTTGAGGGATCAGTGTTTTTAAGACTTATTCTTGTAATCTCCATGCAGGGAGTGGAGGATCCTATGCAACACTCATCCACTGCCAACTGAAGTCAGCGCTGCTGCCTACAACAGGAGTAGGGCTGCACCAGCAATGAGCTGCAGCCATCAGTATTACCAGGAAAACAAAGATTAGCTATTTCAACTTATTCCCTCCATTTTACATAGAGTGAGATATTATTTGCTATGTAGAGGGTGATTCCCCTAAAGGACACCATGATTAAGTGGCAAATTAATTTGCTGCTTACATTCACTAGCTCTTCCAGCTGGCTTAATTCTCATCAGCCACCATAATTTATTAACAGTGAGGTGAGAAAAGACATGAGTCAGCTTAATGTGTTATAAGTAGGGCATTGTCATGGCAACAAGATGCAGACTGTTTTCTACTATTTATGTATGGTTTGTTTTGTACTCAACCTTAAGATATAGCTTGAAACAACTAGAATTAGAAATAGCTTTTTCTCAACTTTTTTTTTCACTTTGGTGTATTTTTAAAAGAATTATCAAAATAAGCCTGTGAAAGGCTCTGAGGCATCTATTCAGGAAAACAGCTAGCTATATGCTCTTCAATGAGGCTTCCTAGAAACACAAGCCTTAACTCTCATCTCCCAACAATTTTCTCATGTTGTCACACAACCGATTCCATGGATTAACTCCCAGTTTATACCAGGCTGAGATCAGATCCAGACCTTCCCTGTTTTGTGCTTTACATATGCCTATTAACTGGGGGTACAGGATTAAACATTATTATTTAAAAAAAAATAAAAGCTTGCTTTTTTTTTTTCCCTCTAAATGCAGCATGTTGCACTTAACACCAGACATGGAAAAACAATTAAGGATGTTGCATTTTTACAGACTCACAATGGGGAAGTATAAAGTTAAAAATTAATTGTAAAGGATTTTTATTGCCTTTCCAGCTAAGCCTATATCCCATGCACCTTTTGCATCAGCAATGAATGGTTTTCATAAAACCAGCTCTTCATTCAAAGTTCATTGTATTTACTACCCTGCACCATAAAGGGGATGGTTTGAATGCTAACACAGCCCTTTGAAAACCAATTAGCAATAGGACTGGTTTGATTTCTTTTTTTTTTCCCCTGCCATCTCAAGAATCTGGTATTAAATCATTATTGAAAATCCAAACATCTCTAAGATGTGTCAGAAAGAACACACACAAAAAGGAATTCCTTCTCATGAAAAATTCTGCAAGCTTCAAACAGTGCTTTGTTTTGAGTAAAGACAAAAAAAAAAGACTGAAAAATTCAAGGAATTATTACTCTTTTCTCCACCCAGTACTTTTTTTTTAATAGTCTGTGTTTCTATTACCCTGGGTATTTGTTTGCATAATATGTAGGGCAATGGGGCTGTACCATAACACAGAATAAAGCTGTTCCTATTTAGCAACCTGAGAAAAAATAACAACCAATGTAATTTTGCTCTCAAAACTTCTGTCAAGCTACAATTGCAAATGTTCAGTTGAGCACTACTAAATGGTACCTGCTGAGGTCAACCACAGAAGTTAATTAAGAAATGAAATATCTGGACAGCCTTACCTAAAGGTTCAATGAATTTGGTCAGTCAATGCCGCTAATGGCCCCAAATACATGAGAGTTGATAGCTGTTAATTAACAATGCTTATGGAGGCCAAGCCAGGGGAATGCCAGTCTGGTTTTCAACAATTCTTTACCCCGTGTCAAGTTCAGCAAGAAGTGGGTCTGAGCTGCAAAGTTTGGCTGGGGTCCTGGATCTGACACATAACAGGCAGATTGGCCAAAACATTTGGTGGGCAGCACGTACAGCAAGCTGGCGGCGTGCTTTAACTGGAGGCTAAGAGGGGATCTGATCAATGTATTATCAATATCTCAAGTGTGGGACACAGGGGGAAATGGCCAGACTCTTCTCAGGTGTCTGTGGGGACAGGACAAGGGGCAATGGCCTCAAGTTGGAGCACAGGAAGCTCCACACCAATATGCAGAAGAACTTTTTCCCAGTGAGGGTGAGGGAGCCCTGGGACAGGCTGCCCAGGGGGGTGTGGAGTCTCCTTCTCTGGGGATATTCCAGACCCACCTGGACACTCACCTGTGCGACCTGTCCTAGGGACCCTGCTTTGGCAGGGGATTGGACCCCATGATCTCTGGAGGTCCCTTCCAACCCCTACAATTGTGTGATTCTCTGCACTATGACTGATTACATTGCTACAGCAGCACTCTGGGGCCTCGTTAAATACCATCTCGTCAAATACACCAGCTCTGTGGTGCAAGAGGGATTGTTAGAAATAAAGAGGAGAGACAAAGTCATCCCCCAAATCCTGGGTTAAACGGGGGAAAGGGCACTGGATTGACACTGTGCCTGCACGCCCCAGGGCACTCTGATTCCTGCCGTTCGTACCTCAGGCAGCCTGGGCACTCCCTCCATAGGCCAAACATCTTTTTCAGCAAGCCTCAGCTAGAGTCTGGTGGAACAAGCATTGCTGGGGGAAAGCAGAACGACCATCAGGCCGTGCCTGCCCTTGGATACCACATCACTCGGTGCCACTGGTGGTAGATTTTTGCCTCCTTGACATTTATCCATTGGGAAGTAGTTTGTGACCAGTACAAAAGCTATGAAACCACTAGGAACCAGTGCTGGCTTTCCCTGACTGCTTGTCTGTGCAGCAAAGTCAGCAAGGTGAGCCACTCTGTCCCTTGTGACTAACGTATTTCAGCAGCAATGAATGACTTAGATAGACAGCTCCCTTTATAAGGTGGAGTCCTTCCTTGGATACTTTTCCACTGCTCAAGCTATGCTCTTCAACATTGCAGTTTCTACTGGCCAGATTACATTTCAGCTGTCTTGGAGGGAAAGTTTAGATATTAGGGGGAAGTTCTTTACAGAGAGAGTGGTGAGGGGCTGGAACAGGCTGCCCAGAGAAGTAGTGGATGCCCCATCCCTGGAGGTGTTCAAGGCCAGGTTGGATGGGGCCCTGGGCAACCTTGTGTAGATCCAGTCCTGGAGGTTGGTGTCCCTGCCTGTGGCAGGGGGGTTGAAACTCTCTGATCCTTGGGGTCCCTTCCAACCCAGACCGTTCAATGATTCTATGATTCTTGTACAGAAAGTGACTACAGTTAACTTGGAAAGTCCACTTTCAAAACTGGCTTGTGATCTTTTTTCCATCCATCTGAAGAGTTTCCCTCTTCCCAATATTTTTGACTACTCAGAGCCACAGGACATAACCATCATGTCGGCAAGCTCCTGGCTGAGTAGGTAGGAATGCTTATGCCTTATATGAGCTCTCCCTCACTCACACAGTGAATGCTTTTTGATGGTGGAGGATTGTTAACAACCCAATGAGGGTTTTTTCCCCACCAGTTTTTAAGGGTATGGGCACTATGTCACAGGTTGCTACAGGTCCTGTGCTACTGCAGGTAGCTGGTGTGACTCCATTGTGATCATCCTGACTACAGGTTAAGTGCATAAATGAGACAGGATTAAAATGAAACAACCCAAATCCCTGCCTTTGGGCAATTACCTGATAGCTTCCTCATACTGAAAACAAAAGGTATACACCCACATCCTTGCCAAAGCTATCCCTCCTCTGGTAAAAAGGAATATATATTTTGATACCAAATCCTCTACAGTTTTTCACTTATGTCTGTAGGAAGTAGTAGTAATAATGTATTACTTACTTGTTGTTTGACCCTGAATTGATCTTTTCACCTCTCTGTGATTCTTGTTACCAAAAGGTACTGATGGACCAGGGAAACAAGACTTTGGAAAGTGCTTCCTCACTTGCCTTAGCTTTGTGTCATTTAAAACTGAATTTCCACTTTCATGAGAAGTATCACTGGTATCACTGGAGCCGTACCAGTCCATGCCTCAGTGGAAGGACTTCACCAAGACATCTGGAAGCAAAAGTCCTTTAACTGAAAAATATTGAAAACATAGAAGATGAAGAATACATTTCTCCCATGGCATTCATTCCATCTAATTGAAAATACAACAAAGCAGTAAAAGAAGGTATTACTTTGCATAACATATAGCAAAATTCTGCAGGAGATTTAATATACAGAATTGCTAATTGTATTTGTGGAGGAAACGTTGATTTATCCCATTGAAACATCCTACAGTCCCCATGTCAGAAGCAGCATCACTCATAAAGGTCAGTTCTTGGTCTAAGACCTGTGGTATGAGAAGCATGACCTAACAGTTCATTTCTATTCAGAGGAACATATATCTCAGACTTGGGGTTGAGTTTTCTGGTATCCACTGAGATACCTCTTCACACTGAATTAAATTTACTGATTAAAATAAGGCAACAGACATGGCTGAAGGGGAAGATGAATAATTTTATTAAGTTCATAAGAGAATGAAGATTGATTTCAGCAATATTTTATTAGAGTTCCCTAAAATATCCTTAAAACTTTTTGAGCTAATAGTTTTTCTCACAATATGGCAAGGACTGGTAAGAGATGAGGTTGCTTGCATTGCTGGCACTACTCTGACTTGCAGTTTGTGCCCATTTCCTCAGGGATCGATAAAGATCTGCAGAAGACAGTGTTCAGCAGAGTTGCTTTCTTAGCTTACCTCTTAATGCTTTCTGAGATAGTCATCACGGAGAGAAGAGCTTAAAAGCCTTTTTCCCACCCTATACAATGTCTTGAGCTTTGAAAAGCGGCTCTGTTCTCCAGCACACCCAACTCTGGCCCCAGGTCCAAGAGGGTGAGAAAAACCAGGACTGGAGAAGAAAGGGTGGTAGTTCTAGTTTGGCTAGCAGGCCATGGGAGGAGATTCTCCCCCTCTACTCTGCCCAGGTCAGGCCCCACCTGGAGTATTGTGTCCAGTTCTGGGCTCCCTGGTATAAAAAAGACAGGGATCTCCTGGAGAGAGTCCAGAGGAGGCTACAAAGATGATTAAAGGCCTGGAGTATCTCCTCTACAAGGAAAGGCTGAGTGAACTGGGGCTGTTCAGCCTTGAGAAAAGAAGACTGAGAAGGGATCTGATAAACGTTTATAAATATCTCAAGTGTGGGACACAGGGGGAAATGACCAGCCTCTTTTCAGTGGTCTGTGGGGACAGGACAAGGGGCAATGGCCTCAAGCTGGAGCACAGGAAGTTCCACACCAATATGTGGAAGAACTTTTTCCCAGTGAGGGTGAGGGAGCCCTGGGACAGGCTGCCTGGGGGGTGTGGCGTCTCCATCTCTGGAGATATTCAAGATCCATCTGGACACCTACCTGTGTGGCCTGTCCTAGGGAACCTGCTTTGGCAGGGGGGTTGGACCCGATGATCTCTGGAGGTCCCTTCCAATGCCTACGATTCTGTGATTCTTCAGAGAGTGTCCAGCACCAGTGAGCTCCACCTGACAGAACCCCATGACGTCCTCACCCGAGCCTGCCTGAACAACCGCCCATGTCTCTGTCCCCCATGTACTTGCTCAGGGCATCACCTGGTGCCTCCATACAGATTAAAACCACAGGAGAGCTACTGTATCCCTGCCTTGGGAAAAGCAGCACTGGGGAAGCGTCTCATGGCAATTTTTTGTGCACAAACAGTGTGCTCCCACAGAAAGTTTTTCTGGTCAGTGTCCAAGAAGAAGCGGGTCAGAAGAAGGGCTCACTGTGGCCCACTCTCACAGCTTCCCTAAATTAAAAAGTCTTTAAAAGGTAACAGCTAGCACCATGTGTTAGACCCACAGCCCTGTGCCTGAGCCCCCCGGCCCAGGCAGGACGCGACTCCAGGCCGACATCTCCAGATTTAAAAATTAAAGTTTGCCATCTAGCGGTAGGCCTTGGGCTTTTGGGCAAAGCCACTCAAACCCCACAGCCTCCCGGGATCTGTTTATGATTTCTGAAACATATATTCAGGGTTTGGGTTGGTTTTTTTTGCTAGCGCTGGCGGCCCCTTCCTGCTGTTAGGCCCGTAAAAGCGACTTTTAATCTGGGTACGTTGCTGCAGCCAGTCAGTGGTTCCAGCTCTGGGGCCTAGTCAGTGGCACGGTTTCCTTGGTTGTCACAGGGTGGGGGGAGGAGATGCTTCCATGTAGTAGTAAATCCTGGATTTAAAATAAAACCTTCAAAAATTTCATTGTGATAAAAAAACCCGAAGTGCTGAAAAGCAACCATTTCCCCCCACTTTATTCTCTTGTGTGGGGTGGCGATGATTCTCAAGGGATTGTCTCCTTTCTTTAAGTATTTATTACCCCTTTGCACTGAGCTACACCCGTGGCTGAACGCATGTGGTACCCCCTCCGTTCAGTCCAAAGCTGCAGAAGCACATGTCCTCCTCAAAAGAGGTCCTGCGAGCTTACTCTGGGCACTGTGTGTTGCCTATATGGAAGTCTGTGTGCCTATAGGATCCATATGGAGCCATCCCCTGGTGTCACCAGTTGTTTCTTTACAAGAGTAGGAATAATGCGAGGCGGCAGGTGTATAGGCAGTGTTTTCCAAAGGGAAGAAGAGGTCAAGCTATCCTTCATGAAGAAAGCCATCTAAGAATGGCTGTGGCTGGGGACAGGTCCTAAAGAGGGGGAAAAGGGAAGGTCTGTAAGGTGATGGGCAGTGTGATCTACTAAGAAGCTGCAGGCATCCAGCCTGATACCTGTACAATTTCTTCTCTTTCACACACACACCACTTCTATTAACAGAAATCCAGGTGATATTAGCAATATTTGTAGAATAATCACATTGTTGAGTCATATTTAATTGATAAGCCACTGTACACACAAGATCATTTTCTCATATTGATGCTGAGCTGCTGATTTCACAGTCTGTATTTCTGCATTCGATACTTCCCTCTGCAGTGCAGTGCTGTGTACTTGTCATTAGCAAACTGTTGATCTGAGACCATCTCTTCAATTTATCACTTTGTATTCCGATCCTGCCTGTGAGATGGAGCAAATTTTCTAAGTGTACTCTATATTTATCCTCCAAATCACTAATAAAAATATTGACAAAAATCAGTCCTGGAGATCTCTGCACATCTGCTTGGAATACTCTCTTGAAATTTACTTCCAGTTTGACATTGAGTCATTGGCAATAATACTTTGAGAGGGTTTTTTCATCTATTTGTGTACACGCTGATAATCATAATTTTGCATAAACTGCATTTTGCTAGCCTATATGTAAGAATTCAGGTTACTAGTGCCAAAAGCACTAGTAACCCAGACATAGATACAGACTGGGAGAAGAGCTCCTGGAGAGTAGCCCTGCTGAGAAGGACTTGGGGATTGTGGTGGATGAGAGACTTAACATGAGCCAGCAGTTTGCTCCTGTAGCTTGGAAGGCCAATGGGATCCTGGGCTCCATCAGCAGAGGGGTGGCCAGCAGGGACAGGGAGCTGATTGTCCCTCTCTACTCTGCCCTCGTGAGGCCCCATCTGGAGTCCTGTGTCCAGATCTGGGGCCCCCAATACAAGAAAGATGTGGAACTGTTGGAGAGGGTTCAGAGGAGCCACAAGGATGATGAGAGGGCTGGAGCACCTGCCCTACAAAGAGAGGCTGAGGGAGCTGGGCTTGTTCAGCCTGGAGAAGAGAAGGCTGTGGGGGGACCTCATTGCAGCCTTCCAGTCTCTGAAGGGAGCTTATAAGCAGGAGGGGATTCCAACTTTTTAAAAGGGTAGACAATGGCAGGACAAGGGGGAATGGATTAAAACTAAAGGAAGGAAGGTTTAGATTAGATATTAGGGGGAAGTTNCCCTGCCTGTGGCAGGGGGGTTGGAGCTCTCTGATCCCTGGGGTCCCTTCCAACCTGTGCCATTCTATGATTCGATGATTCTATGGAAAGCCTTCCTAAATGTATTGTCTACTGTTTCTTCCTGTCATCAGTATATTTATGTCCTGCTACAAAACTGTGTCAATGCAGCTATGTCAGAAAAGAGCAATTTTTACTCATTCCTTCAAATGTATTAATTTCATGAAATGAGAATTAAGCCTCCTTCTTTAATGAAGGAACTAATAAGGAATGAGCCACTCAATTTGAGAGTCCAGGGAATTAAAAAAAAACCCAAAAAAACTCTGTACCTTTGCATTTGACTTTGTGTGCAGGATGAGGACAACAAAAATCTTTGCTGATGATGTAAATGCTCCTTAATATAGCACATAGGACAGAAACGATGCAAGCGCCTATTAATCCTAACATAGAATTCCTCATAAAACATGAAATAAAGAAAAGGACTTACTTTCCATAACTACATCAGTTTTACTGCTAGCACGTAATTAGATCAGAAGAAAATGACTTCAGAATGTCCAGAGTGTAGCTGCTTCCTGCTGTTTAGGTGAAATGGTTTTGATTCAGAAACTGCAGTTCATCATAAATTCCTAAGTGTTAAGAACCACTTCAGGGCCTACATCCCCATCATCCCCAGAGCCAGAGTGGGAGGATGCTCCCTGGTTTGTTGTTTGCAAAGGAAAAATATTTATCCTAAACAACAACAACAACAAAACATCACATGGCTATCAAAGGGCTTGGCTTTTCCCTGCATGAGACCTCTCACATGTAACGTCTCTGTTTCTGGCATGGGCTGGAGGATTTTAGGGACACTGTCGATCCGGAATGCAGCATCTGCATGCCAGCCCTCTCAGACAGGTGCTTGGGAAGAAGCAAAAAAGAAGTTGTCCATAGCTCCATGATGGTCAACAACCTCTTCCTATAAAAACTTGCATTGAGGGAGTCCAATCAAGGAGCCAATCTGGGAAACAGTTTGAGGGCCAGCAAAACCTGTCTTCTGCCACAAGCAATGAGGAAGCAGGATGGATTTGGGTCTGGCCCTAACACCAAATGGCCCTGCTGGTTTTGGGGGGAGTGGGATGGGTGGATGGTCACACTGCTGCCTTCTTTTTAAGCTTCCTGGTGCTTTTTCTGGCGAAGCTATGCCACTGAGGGCAGGAGTAAACGTCATTTTGTAGGTGTCTGCAACAGAATAAAAGCAGCCCCGATGCAGTACCCCATGAAACGCGTAACTGCAGACAGAGATGAATCATGCCACCACCGAGTCAGCTCTCGCGTACAGCCAGTGTAGGTGTTATTATGACTGTAACAGGCTTCAAAAGAATAAATCACACAAAACCTAGGGTGGCAGAAGTCCCATTAGTGGCACTTGAGTTAACGCTGCTCAGATCACCTCACATTACAATCGCTGTTCCTTGAGGGAGGGTTGGCTATCAACTCCTCCCGACTTCGTGTTAATTCCTAAGGAGAACGTGAGCGTCAGTTAGACACTGGCGTGACTCAGGAGGTGAAATATTGCCCTTGGTGGGAAGTCAGAAGAGCGCCTTTCCCTGCCTTCACCGGCACACGTTGCCCTACCCACTAGGTGTCCCTGCCAGCCAGGGAAACAGCACGCCAGAGCCAGGGCTGCGTTTGCTTCCTGCCATTTGGCTTCAGCTTGAAAACATCAAAACCGAACAACAGCCCAGGAAACATGTCTGAAATAACAACTTCTTCTTCTTTTTTCTTTTAAACTTCCCTTTTGAAGCAGCTCCAAGTTCATGCTCAAGGTGCAAAATGGAAAAGGCAGCTCTTCATTTTGCCGTGTGGGGGCAGGGGTGGGTAATGGGATGGTTTTGGCCTAAGAGATTGGTTTCTACTCCCAGGTAGCGGTCGGACAGTGAGGTGCTTTGGCCCAAGCACAACCAGTCCATCGCTCCAGCCTCACCTGTGAATTCTGTAGGACCCAGGCAAATTGTACCCTGATCCCTTACCTCGGTTTGCTCACCTTTAAAATAGATGCTATTCTAATTTGTCTACACCACCACAGAGCTGCAAGGTTAGATGAAGAGCAATGATGTTCCTTTTGCTTGCCAGTTAAAAACATAAATTAAAAACAAAAAAATCAGATTACTATCAATGTTTGGATGTTCAAGTCTTTCCAAAAAATGCCAAATTTATGGGTAAATAGGGTGAGCTGGCTGCTGTTATTTATTACCACAACATGGATTAGGCATAACACGTGTTCAGTGGCTGCTTCTGTAAAGAAGAGACCTTTTTTGCCTGGCTAGGATTTGCTCTGGAGAATTTCCAGAGGTCAGCAGAGAATCATTGAGGGAATTGAAGGCATTAAAGGAAGCACATACTTGCAGATGTGGTGGCTTCTGCCAGTCCGGGAAGAGGAAGCAGGAGGTAAAAACTTGAAGATATTCTTGGAACTTTTTGTTTTTAAAAATGTTTTCCCTCTTTGTATTACTGAATTTGGGGAGAGGTGTGCAAAAAAAAACCCCTCTTTTCTTATAGGCTGGAGAAACTCATTCTACATTTTTGTATTTCTCTTTCCTGGTCTGCGAGGTAGGGGGACAGCATTTCCCTGTCTTGTGTTGATGCTTGCTTCCAAACAGCCCAAAATCCTCAGAAAGGAGAAGGGAAAACACACAGCAGGACTGGGTTTGCTGAAGCCATCACACACGATGATTTCTGTATCAGCAGTCTCTTCTCGGAGCAACCATCGGAGATCGCGGCCTACTGCATCGTGCAGCCTACAAACACACCACGAGAGACGATCACAAAGGATTTACTCTCTAAAGAGACAATGGAGGAAAAATTGGGGGTGGGGGTGGGGGTTAGAAAGGAGTTGTCTAGCTCAGGGTGTCACAGTTGGTGGTGGGTGAGGACACCGGAGGCAGAAGCCTGATATTTTGATTTCCAGCCCAGCAAATTTGCTCTTTTTAAGGGACAACCACCTTCTGCTGCTCTAATGCTTACAGGGTATTAACAGCACTACAGATAATTATGTATTTTTAACTGGTGGGAGCTTTACATATAGGCACACACCCCACTGAACTGGGTTGTCCCCAGGGACAGTCTGCCTGTTAGTGACTATAAGGTGACCTTCACAGTAGAAATGTGACACAAGCAGAGGGAGAGGAGATGGGCACGGTTCTTGTGAAATCTGGCTGTTGAAACACCTTCACATCTTGCAACACAAAGTCAAAAAAAAACCCCAACCCTCTTTGTCTTAAAGATTTAAGAATAGACATAGGAAGAACTGTATTTATCTCATGTTAATCACCTAGGCAACTGGGAAAGCAGAAGTGAGCTTCACTTTCTAGTGGGTTTTATAACCTACCAGTTCATTCAAATGCCTTTTTGTGGCACACCAGAAATACATGTAATCCTGCTGCAAATTTGCATATTTTATTTTTTAGAAGAAAAATTGTATTGATGAACAATCAGTTTGGGCTTGTAGCTTTGCCCTTAATTCAAATGTTGTGTGGCTCAGTCTCTGCATTAGAAGTAGAGCCTCTCTCTCTCTCTCTCTCTTGATTTTGATTTCTCCTCTCAGGGATCCCTCGGTTGTGACAGCAAGGATTTGATTCAGACCATAACCAAGGAAGGGGCAGGGAACTGCCCTCTCCTTTCCCCATCTGTAGGGAACAGCTAAAAGCCTCTCCCTCAAGACTGAAACCTGTGGTGAAGGATATAGGCTGTAAGTGAAATACCACCATGCATACACAGACCTGCAGTTGGTGTTACCACCCTGCAAAAGAGCTTTAAGCGAGTGAAAAACAGTCAGTCCAGCCACAGGGCCTTCTAGCAGGATTCAAGCCTCAACTCCTACCTTTATCATGGGCTGGGTCAGGAAGGAGGAAAGGGAGAACAGCAAGGCTGCATTTTTTCCAAGCAGCTCATTTGAATTTTGGGTTATTTTTGTAAATAAAGGTTAGCGTCGGCATCTGGCATTTTGCAGGAGCATGTGAAAAAGCAGAGGTTGAAAATTCTCTGTGGAAACTGATCTTTTGTCAGAAAATGAGCCCTTTAAACTATAAAATACTTCACAGCTCCTGCAATCTGGGGGAAAAAATGAAAAAAAAAAAAAAACCCACATTAATTTTCATTTGATCGTTCCTTTTCTGGTCCAGATTTCTCTGCTTCTGACAGATTTTGACAGCTATTTCACAGGCTTTTTTATTTCCTAGATGGAAAAAGCCCTCCATCCTGGATGGTCCTTTCCTAGAGGAAAAACATGGTTTTGGTAATGCCTTTATTTACACTTTTTCAAAACCTATTTTCCTTGAAAGGAAATGTTTATGAGGTTTGGCTTTTCTCTCTCCATTTCCTAGGCAGAGTTGTTGGTTCTTTGCTCTGCCTGTTTAAGCCCAACATGAACTCCAGATCATGAGTATTGTTTTATTCAGCACATCAGATTCCCTGGGTTTTCTAACTCTTTTACAGCTATGCAGAGGGGGTGTGAAACCCTGATACTTCATTTGGGCAACATTTATAAAAACTACCCTCTTCAACTTTGCAAAGTTATAAATAATTACACAAAAGGCACAAAGCTTTGGAGAAACAAGCCAAGTTTATGAGGCCCAGAAACTGAGGGAATTAGGAATTTTTCCATTTGCTTGGATAAGTTTTGGTTTAAACACTAGCAAGTCAGACTCATCTCAACATGCTGAATGAATGGAAAAGTTCTGAAGCTATGGACAACGTGATATGCTTCGCTCCCTGGGGGCTGCTGAAGAAGGCAGAGAGAAGAAAAAGCACATGATCAAATCCACTACCAATCTCTCTTGCAAAAGAACACAAACCAGGCAAGAACAAGCAGGAATGGAGCAACCTTGCAAACCCTTTTAGAAGGAATAAATTCACGGTGTGAGTGAAGGGGAAACGGTGTCTGCTGCCATAGCTCTCAAGGCAGAAGAGAGCTGTGAGCACCACCTCAGGAGGGCAGTGCAAGGGGACGTGCAGGGTGCCAGGAGCCTGCTTCAGTGTCCGTGGACAAAAAGGAAACCCCTGTAGATCCATCATGCAGGGTGCATGTTTGTTTTTTCACAAGGTCACGCAGCAGTAAACAGAGGAGAACTGAAGGCCCAGAAAATTCTGAAAGCAAAAGGAAGAAGCTTGATGTTTCTTAAATTGACAGGTAATAGAAGGTAGAGATATACAGCTGATACACTATGAGGGAATTAAAAATTAACCATTAAAGCCTAACTCTTATTACTTCTTGTAAAAAATGAGAATTAAGTCATGAAGTTCCTAAGCACATTGCATCTGCCTTTAAATTATAGCAAGGATCAGAACACTTACAGGATAAAGCCATGTGGTTGTCAGCATGTGACAGCTCTAGGAAGTATTGGAATCCAGCTACTTGCCTGTAGAACCATTTGTTTAAAGCAGGTAAATAAGAATGCCATTTATTCATTAGAAAGGATGAGCTCTCAGGAGCCTGATATAAGCCTCAGGACCACTGACACGAAAGGAAGTTGTATGTGCAGAGCAAATATCATCTCTGAACAGACTTGTTGAACCTAGGCCCAGAAATTATGAATAATTGGACAGTCTGATGTGCAAAGAAAAGACTGTGATATTAGCAGACAGAAAGTGTTAAAGTGGTGGAATAAAGGAAAGGAATATTGGGATAAAAGGGGGGAATTTGGCAAGGAGAAAGGCTCTGTGGCATTGGGAGCTAGCTGCATCAGGGAGTCTCTTGGGCTTTGTAGGAAAAAAAGCAGCTAAATCTGCAGGTTACAAATGGCTGTAACATGAGTCAGAAGCCATATGTTGTTGCTTCCACTCCCCCTGCAAAAGACACCCTCCCTAAAGTCTTGATCAAGAAATGGGTTGTAAATCACACAAAGAGGCAGGATGTGAAATTCAGTAATTTCCATTAAGTGACACTAGGCTAAACCCATAATTGGTAAAAAAGTGGTTTGGGGCAGTCTATTATCTTCTACTTTGCTGTTCATCATTCTCACAAGTTCGTAACAGAGTACAAGGCAGTAAGATACCCAGCTGTCTATTAATAATTGATTTAATGTAACACATGAAGTGTGTGTAATCTGTTTCCTTGTTCCTCCATTTAATATAATCTATGAATCACAGTGACCAGTAAAGAGGTTCATTGACCACATGATGCTAACTCTTTTCCTATCTCCAGCTGCTGACTTGCATTTAAGAAAGCTAAATGCCTACTAAATACTTTGTGGTTACAGCAGCAATGCTGTGGAAAAGGGAGATAATTAGTTAGCAGAGCAAGATAATGTTCACTTATGGGTAGGAGTTTATAGCTCTGCCTTCTGCTATTTCCAGTAGTCCCAAATCTGCCCAACATTAGATGCTAAATTAATTGTTGTCAATCACAGACCACTCTCTTTTTTTGGACCAGTGTTGTGTCTCTCCCAGACCTAAGGAAAAGTTTAACTGAGAAGCAGAAGCTGCTTTCATTCTCAATGTATTGCTATAGGTATCAGTGCCACGCTGTCTTTCAACCCCACAATCACAAAAGATTTCCTGTTTTCAGTACCTTTTCAAGGTGAGGAACTGCTATGCTTCCTCTTTTACTAACAGGGAAATAATGCACAGAGAGCATGATGAGAACCTGGCTCTGCTGGGGCTTTTAATTGTACTATTTCAGGCACTTCTGCTCGTGAGCATATGTGTGTTTTTCACCAATGCCAGGATTTTGACTCGGTGAGTGTCACTTCCTTTGTTAGCTCCAAATGTGCAGAGGTTGAAAGGGCATCTTTACTAGTGAAAAATCTCTCAAGAACTTTTGTAAATCACTCAAACTCCTGGTTGAAAATGTTTCCTTTCACACACTTCTTAGTGCCAAATACGAGGCCCATCTGGAACCATTGTTAATTCTGTTGAACTGTTTAATTCTGAGTGGGGTTTTTTTGTGGGTTTTTTTGGTTGGGTTTTGGCTTTTTTTTTTTAAAAGAAAGACTTGATTTAGTATTTTATAACCATAATTGGAATAGTGCATTAAGACTCAACAGCTCTTTTTTTTTTTTGATTCCAGGAAATGGCAAGCAACACATCTTGTACTCTATCAGTTCCATTAGTAGAGCAGTGTTGGAAAATCTTGTACCATGTAGCTACCCCCAGGATTAATTCTTTTAATACATTTGTTTTCCATACACAGTGAAATTAAAGTACACTTTGGAGGCTTAGAGAAAGCTTCTTCAACAGTTTGGAGGACTTTTCTATGCATGCTGCATCCAGCACATCAGTCACAGTATTAGAAGAGCAGATGCACTGACACTGAAATCACAGGGGTTGGAAGGGACCTCCAGAGATCATGGGGTCCAACCCCCCTGCCAAAGCAGGGTCCCTAGGACAGGTCACACAGGGAGGCGTCCAGACGGGTCTTGAATCTCTCCAGAGAAGGAGACTCCACACCCCCCTGGGCAGCCTGTGCCAGGGCTCCCTCACCCTCTCTGGGAAAAAGTTCTTCCCCATGTTGGTGTGGAACTTCCTGTGCTCCAACTTGAGGCCATTGCCCCTTGTCCTGTCCCCACAGACACTGAAAAGGGGCTGGACATTTCCCCCTGTGCCCCACTCTTCAGATATTTATAAACACTAATTAGATCCCCCCTTAGTCTTCTTTTCTCCAGGCTGAACAGTCCCAGCTCACTCAGCCTTCCCTCATAGGGGAGATGCTCCATCCCCTTAATCATCTCTGTAGCCTCCTCTGGACTCTCTCCANCAACCTGTCATCAACCAGGACCCCCAGGTCCTTCTCTGCAGAGCTCCTCTCCAGCAGGTCATCCCCCAGCCTGTACTGATTCAAGCAGTTATTTCTTCCCAGGTGCAAGACTCTACACTTGCTTTTGTTGAACCTCATTTGGTTTCTTACTGCCCAGCTCTCCAGCCTGGCCAGGTCTTGCTGAGTGCCCGAGCAAAGCACAGAGCACACTTCCCCCCATGCAAGCTCACCTCAAAACAGCTATTTCTGGTTCACCATCAGGAATGAACTATTGAATTTGGTTTGCAAACAACAGCCCATTCTCATTAAAAAAAAAAAAAAATAAACCCCACAAAAGCAAGCAGTGATTTTTGTTGAAAACTGCTTACCTGGCTTATTTTTGTGTTAAAAGCTGCCTCCAGGATTTGTGTGGACATGTTTAAGGGAGGGGAGCTGTGAAATCATTGCTACTGATGGCACCATTCCCACTGACTCCAAGCCAGGTCAGCTAGGAACTTCTCTGAGTTCTTCTCCATATGCAGGGGATGCGGGAGACACTCTCTCTGTTGTCTGTCTGGCTGTTTGAAGAACAGTCATGTGGGGTTGTGTAGCCTACTCAGTGTAGGCAGGTGGGCTGGAAACAGAGCCAGCACGTGTGGCTGGGCAGCGAAGGGCAGAGGTTGCATCCACCACCATTTGCAGATTAAAGCACCAGAAGAGTTTTCATCCCTAGAAGCAGGTGATTAATGCTTGGCTACAGAGCTCTGTAGGTATGGAACCAGTTTTTAGAGTGATGCAATTATAAATTCATAGCCAGACTGTCATGACACAAATTAGTCTCAGCACTCATTTCTTTGGCAAAACTCCCATTCTTTGGATGCCTTTCTGGTGGAATTTACTGTGACATGAAAGATATCCAAAATACAGATAAAAGGAGTACTTTTCCAAGTGCAAAATTCACTACAAGTGTTTGCCATAAACTCATCATAAAATAAAGCTGGACGTGAGCTTTCATGTCTCTAGTCCCTACCCCTGCTCAAAACAGGGTCAGCTTTGAAGCAAGATGAGGTCACCCAGGGCCTTATCCAGGTAGGTTTTGGAATACATTCAAGAATACAGTCTACAGCCTCTCTGAGCACTTATTCTAGTCCTTGATCATCTTCATTGTGAAGCTCTTCTTATATCTAATTGGGATTTATCTTGCTGCAGCTGGTATTCATTGCCCCTTGCCCTTCTGCTGTGTGCAGCCAAGAAGAATCCAGCTCCATCTTCTCTTTAGCCACTGACTAGGTAGTTACAGAGAACAGTAAGATACCCTCTTTGCCATCTCTGCTCCAGCTTTCTCAAGCTGCCCTTGTACATCACATCCTCCAGCTCCCTGAGCGTTTCGGTAGCTGTTGCTGAACTTGCTCCAGTATAGAGTCATGGAGTGGCTTGGGTTGGAAGGCACTCCAAAGCCCATCCAGTCCCACCCCCTGCCGTGGACAGGGACACCTTCCACTAGCCCAGGTTGCCCAAAACCCCATCCAACCTGGCCTTGAACCCTGCCAGGGAGGGGGCAGCCACAGCTTCTCTGGGCAATCTGTGAAAGTGCCTCACCACCCACACAGTGAAAATGTCCATGTCTTCCTTGTAGCAGAGAGCCCAAAGCTGGCCACAGCCCTGCAGACACTGTCTTCCCATGTTTGTGCTGAGCAGTGGGGAGTAATCACTTCCCCTATGAACTGCTGGCTGCACTCTTGCTAACAAAGCCAGTATGCTGCCAGCCTTCTTGGCCACAAGGCCACGACACTGACTCCTGTTCAACTTGTCTGCTAGCACTGATGGGCTTCCCCTTCAAATCTGCTCTCTAGCCAGCTGGACCTCAGCCTGCATTGTTGCAGGGCATTATTCCTTGGTAGGTGCAGGATTTTGCTGTTCCTCATATGATTTGCCCTCCAGCCTCTTCACCAGTCTCGTTGCCCTTCTCTGGACATGGAAGAGGACTCAGTGGACTTTGGGGAGGTCCACCCTATTCCACTGACCACATTTAGCAAATACATTTAATAGTATCAGACCCAGTAGTGACCTCTGAGGAACACCACTAGTAACCACTCACTACTTCAACTAGTTAACTGCTGCATGCTATTCCTTGAGCCCTAGGGTCCAGCCAATTTTCCATTCATCTTGTCATTCTCCTACTTAGTCCCTGTGTCCCCAGCTCAGCACCCAAGATACTGCTGGAGAGTACCAACAGCCTTGTTAAAATTCAGGCCAACAACTTCCACAGCTCCCCACTGCCTGCTGAGAGAGCTGTTGCCTACTGGCACTGCCCATTTCCCTGCTCACTGCTGTCATTGCCCAGAGTGTTGCCCACAGTGTTTGTCACAGAGACCACACGAAAGGATCCTAATGAAATTGGTTTCCTGGTACAGCTCATACAGCTATGAGGACTTGACTGAATACCAATGCCAAGAGATGATGTCAAAATAAATTCTGTCTGAAAATACTGCTGCAAAGTCATCATATCCATGGGGAAGGTTTTGATGTATTAGTAATCAACTTCCCTGGAATGCTCCTGTAATTGTTATGGTTCTTTAGGCCTAAGGAAGTAATTTTCTGGATTTGGATCACTATGTTAGTTAGTCTGACGAGCCCAAAATAAAGTAAATGTTCACACATCAATCATTAGCATATTTGCCTAAGAAACAGTGTGCAGAATTCATGCAAAATCAACAGCTTATTCAACTAAATACATATTCATAATTATTCTATGTGAAATATTGCTTTCTGAGCTTATTCAGTGAATACTAACTACATTCCTAACAAATATACCAAAATAACAGCTCCCCTGTTACTATGGAGAGGGAGAGGAGAAAGGACTGTGCTTGAGGACTAATTGCAAAATCTTTGGAGTAAGAACAAGACAGTGTGATTCCCTCATATACAGTAAAAATAATTTAGCAGCCCAAGGTTTTACAGTCAAGGATTTGGAGAGAGAAATGGAAAGTTGCTGATGAGTTGGTTTAGAGACATACCTAAGGGTTGTTTTGGGGGGGAGGGGGGACATTTTCCATCATTCTGAGATAGGAAAAGGGGTAATTCTCAGCTGAAGTGAAACAAACTTGGCATTAGCAGACACACTACATCTTAGATTGATTCTAGCTCCTTTCATGCATCCCACCTAGCAAATACATGTCCTTGAAGGAATCAGAATGCACAGGTGTGCACAGGCACACCTGCAGACACAAGGCCACTCCACTCCACTCCTCACCTCCCCAATACAATCTTCTCACAGCAAGCAGGATGCAGTCACTCCACTCCACTCCTCTGATGCCAGGAACCCCTGTTACATGTTCTGTTGCCACAAACCAGACTGCAGGTCACACTGATCAGGGAGCCAGTAAGGCAAAGAAGGCTCCCTGCAACATGGATCCTGCAGAAGCACTGCCAGGCAGTGATCACAGGGCTGCCAAGTGTCCCTGCAGCAAGGCACAGAGAGGCTCAGCACTGTGTTAAATAAAGGACAGGGCATGCTGCATTTCATAATGGGGCTAAAAATAACATTTTACACTTTTATCACCTTTTTGCCAAGGACTGCTAAGCACTTTGCACAAATTAATGCTGTTGAGGTTCCAAGCACCCGTATGTGGTGGTTTCCCATATGGCAGAGGGGCTTTTTCATCCCTAACATACATTGCTCTCATTATTATGCAGGATTTTTGTTTCCATGCACCAGGCCTGGGTTCTTACAAGGAAGTGATTATACTTGCCTAAATGGAGATCCTGGTGACAAGATAATTTACACTGCTCTGTTGCATAATCATGGAGCCAAGGTCAGGGAAACCATTGATGTGGCATTGTCAGGGCAGTCGTAAATAAAACACACGTCAACGGAGAGTTCACTCTCAGTCAGAGCAGACAGACAAGAAAGAGCAGAGAAGAAAGACTCTGCAGCACTCTTGCCATGGTAAAATAGAATCACAGAATGGTCTGGGTTGGAAGGGACCCCAAGGATCACAGAGTTCCAACCCCCCCTGCCACAGGCAGGGCCACCACCACCATCTTATCCTCTCCCTTGTCTCCACAGATTCTGTGGTTGGCTAATTAAAGGAGGAGGTGTAACAATCTGATCTCACTTGTTCTCAAATTTACCATCATTTCGACACTTGAGAGGCTGGTGAAACGAAACAGCTCTACTAGAGTTTTCCATTCATCAGCAGGAAGCAGAACAACCCAGGGAATTGGGCTAAAAATAATTAAGAAGCAGGATCAGGTGCTGTGAGCATCCATCTGTGCCTGGACACGGGCATTCAGGCACACCAGCATTTACTGGAGGTGGCAACAGTAGCACTGGGACACCACCAGTAATTCTATCTCCATGTCTGAATGCTTGCAGATGTACTAACAGCATGCTTATTAGACAGGCAAAACCACCCATGAAAACAGCAATCCAATTGTGCTACCAACAAAAATCAGCATTTTTAACCAAATACAGCCACCAGAATGATGCCCCCAGCAGTGCTCCAGGAGATGCTTGGGAGCAACTGCAGCGCACAGTGCTCAGCATGTGGTCCTTACCCCAGAGCACTGCAGGTGCAGAGCAGATATCAGAGAATCATAGAATGGCCTGGGTTGGAAGGGACCCCAAGGATCAGAGAGTCCCAACACTCCTGCCACAGGCAGGGACACCAACCTCCAGGCCTGGAGCTACACAAGGTTGCCCAGGGCCCCATCCAACCTGGCCTTGAACCCCCCCAGGGATGGGGCATCCACCACCTCTCTGGGCAGCCTGTTCCAGCCCCTCACCACTCTCTCTGTAAAGAACTGCCCCCTAATATCCAATTTAAACCTTCCCTCCTTCAGCTTCAATCCATTCCCTAATGTCACCTTTGAGCAGGAAGCTTGAAGTTTTCTGGAAGCACTGGTGTTATCTCATGTGCACTGCCATTGCTTTGCAGTTGTGCAGTAACAACAGAGCTTTTCAGAGAATACCTGAGTGACTTTTGTGCCTTTTCCACACAGGCAGCAGGTGGGATCAAGGCGCAGAGCTGCTGCCAGGAGCTCTGCTCACCGTATCACGGATGCAGCTGGTCCAGAACCTCCTGCGACAGACAGGCTGGCCAGACACACAGATATGCTGGACCACCAGAGCTGTTCTTCAAAACCCACTCAGACAAGATAGCTGAGAAAGAAGGGGCAGACCTAGGATGGAAGGTTGAGCAAAGTAAGTAGCACTTGCCTGAAGAATCAGCAGAACAACTTCAGAGAAAGATTCCCCAGGGGCATTACTGCTGCTCAGCCTAAACACAGGGTTACTTGCCACGTTCCAGAAAAAGCCTTTATCTAGTTTGCAGCTCCTGCAAAACACATATAAAGAAGTGATAATGGGCCAAATCCTCAAGCCAGTGTAAATCAATGCTATTTGCTTGCCTCTGCTGGAACACCCACTCTTTATTTCAGTTAAAGAGCTAACACACAGTACCTTAGTATCCATTTTTGTTAATATTTGCACTTGGCAGGTCTAGGGAGACTTTGCACTGGCACACGTCAGGCTAAATGTCACTTCCAAAAGCTCAGAGACCTAACTGGGAACTGCCATTCACAGTGATTAGCTGACATGTGGAAGCTCTCTGGAAAAGCCTTGCCACCTTACACACTTCCTTGTGATTAATCTTTCAGGTTAGACAATACCCGTTACTATTTTAAAATGCTGAGTTTTTAAGGGCAGAATACATTAACAACCAGAGGAAAACGTGAATGAATGAGCCTCTTCAAGCACTGCAAGACCCAGGGAAAGAATCTGTAGATACAGATAGCCAGGTCCCTTCAGAGACCACAGCTGTAGCCCCTCTCCACAACATTGCCTGCTGGCAGCCAGACTGGATCCAATGCCAGAATCTGGACTCTATGCCAATCACTCCAGAGTGTGACTCAAACACAAAGCACCACAGCAGAACTCAATGCAACATTTTGGGTCCAGTCCTGTTTAATATCTTCATTGACAACCTTGATGAGGGAATAGCACCCACCCTCAGCAAGTACGCTGATGATACAGAGCTGGGAGGGGTGGCTGACACGCAGGAACACTGCGCTGCCATCCAGAGAGACCTGAACAGGCTGGAGAGCTGGGCTGGGAGAAACCTAATGACATTCAACAAGAGCAAGTGCAAAGTCTTGCACCTGGGGAGGAATAACCCACTGTATCAGCACAGGCTGGGGGATGACCTGCTGGAGAAAAGCTCAGTGGAGAAGGACCTGGGGGTCCTGGTTGATGACAGGTTGGCCATGAGCCAGCAGTGTGCACTGGTGGCTAAGAGAGCAAATGGGATTCTGGGGGGCATCAGGAGGAGTGTGGCCAGCAGGTCAAAGGAGGTGATCCTCTACTCTGCCCTGGTCAGGCCCCACCTGGAGTACTGTGTCCAGTTCTGGGCTTCTTGGTTTAAAAAGGACAGGGACCTCCTGGAGAGAGTCCAGAGAAGGGCTACGAAGATGATTAGGGGCCTGGAGCATCTCCCCTATGAGGATAGGCTGAGTAAGTTGGGACTCTTCAGCCTTGAGAAGAGAAGACTAAGGGGGGACCTAATTAAAGTCTATAATTATCTTAAGCAGGGGATGCAGGGGGAATCAGCCATCCCGTTTTCAGTGGTCTGTGGGGACAGGACAAGGGGCAATGGCCTCAAGTTGGAGCACAGGAAGTTCCACACCAACAAGCGGAAGAACTTTTTCCCAGTGAGGGGACAGAGCCCTGGGACAGGCTGCCCAGGGGGGTGTGGAGTCTCCTTCTCTGGAGATATTCAAGACCCATCTGGATGCCTATCTGAGTGATATGTCCTAGGGAGCTGCTTTGGCAGGGGGGGTGGACCCGATGATCTCTTGAGGTCCCTTCCAACCCCCACGATTCTATGATTCTATGATTTCTTTCCAACAGGTTGGTTGGAGTGGGCTAGGTAGCAAAGGTTGATGTGAAAAGCAAGCAAGCTGCCCTGTAACGATGAGGTCTTGTACCATATGAGCTGAGAAAACAGCATGGAATAAAGAACCTGGGTGTTATTGCCTTTCATGTTGAGCCTGATCTTGCACTCCTCTACAACTTAAACTACAAGTTACCTGGCAGAATTTGAGAGAATTTTGTGAAGGCTTGTCATCCTCCTGCACCAGATTGCTTTCTGTAAGACACGATGGAGGGGGAGTTGAAATACATGGTATTAGAATGAATATAAATGGCAATGATTATGCTCTTCCACAACACTTCCTCTCTAAGTAATCAGTTAATTAACCCTGAATTTGGCAGGCTCGCCGGTCAGGAATACAGCAGTTGAATTGATAACAGCTTCCTGACCCTACTTCTCAAGGACAAGATTTGGTAACCCTGATTTATGTTAAATATTAGCTTAGCCTGTGAGGAACCTCCAGAAATCAATAGAGATTGCACTACAAGAGTAAGACTGGCAGAATCTGATACCAATTATAAACTGAGATTGGCCCTCAGCAGGGGATTTCTGTCTGCCTTTTTTTTCCTTTATATTCTGCCTTTCCATATCCCTCCTCCCCCATGTCTGCACCCAAGATAACACAGAACCTTCTCTCTTCCAGAAGGCGTTTCTCAACGGTTGCTTTTCCTCTTGAACCCAAAAAAGATGAAGTTTGACAAAACTTGGCAGATTTGAGTGTATTCCTAAACCTGGAAGGAGCCCAGCCTTTTTTTGACAAAATGGAAGCAACAATTTGTGGCTTTTAAATGTGAAGTGGTTTGTTTCTTCTTGAACAAAAAAGCAGCGTGGCTGAAATCACTAGAGAAAGCAGTAAAAGAAGCAATCTGGGCTTAAAAGAAAAGGAGACATAAGATCTGCATATTTCTTTTAACCAAATTGCATCAGGGAAGAGGTGGATAGAAACAAGGGGACATATTTTCCATTTGCAGTTCCTTTCCCAAATTTGACCAGAAGCAGAACAGTAGCTGGGTAGAGGAACTGAAAGCCTAGAGATACTGGTAAAGAGAAGACCCATGTGATGTAAAAGGGAGGTGGGAAAAGATATATCCCTCAGCCTTTTATTTTGAGACAGCTCAAAATTAAATTCCATCTCCATGTGCATGGAAACCCTGAGAGCTGCAGCTGGGGTTTCTGTGTCTCCTCTCCAGTCTGGCCTCCCACGTCAGACACCTTCTCCTAAAATGCTGCTGCCACATAGAGCAGGCTCCTCAGCCCAGCCCAGCCAGGGGGGCACATTTTGCCACTGGAATACTAGTTGGGATAGTGATGCTGGAGGGCCATGGGGACAGCTCCCCACTGACTTTGCAGGGAAGTAAACTCAGCTTTCAATCTTCTGGGTTAGCTCAGGGCGCTGAAGGACAGTAAACTTGGGTTAAGCAGCTCCAAAAGCAAGCCTTTCACCTCCCCCTCCCCCAAAAAAAAACCTTTCCTGCTGAAGGAGCTCTTAACATGTTGGAGTTGTTCACATGGAAACTAATTTTTAATCAAAACCATGTTTCAATGGGAAATTTAGAAGCAGGCCTGTTCCTACTGGAAAGGAATGGTCAAAAACCTCCCTGCATTAGGATCTGCATTTGGGGAGGAATAACTGCTGGAATCAATACAGACTGGGGGATGACCTGCTGGAGAAGAGCTCTG
>VZTU01032713.1:1853-12665 GCA_013400835.1 Zapornia atra
GTATCTTGCTTGCTATTTGATGTACATTTCAAATACTGGTATACTGAGGAACTGAGAAATGTATTAACATTGCCAGAAGAATGGAGTAACAGAAAAGAATTTCATGGTAAGACAGATGGTACAAGGAAACTGTGCTCTGGAGTTGGGGCAAAAGTCAAGGCAGATGAGTATATTGAGGCTATAATTATCTGGCCAAAGCGAAGACTAAAATTCAACTGATTCAGTACAGTTGTTATAAAACGTTTTGGTTTTCTAAGATGAACAAACACATGGAAACTTAAAGTAGAAGTTTATTTTGGATAGATGAAGCATTTTTGAAACAGTTCAGTCATGTAAACTAATTAACATGAGAAAATTCAATAGAAGACTAATTTTTCTTTAAACTGTTAAAATAGAATGCAAGAGAGTCATCTACATTTTCACACAATGATGTGCTAACTCGAACTCAGTGTATCTCTTAACCCAGGATATGATAGGATGAACTTGGCATTTCAATTTTTATAAAAATATGTTTTGGTATAAAAATTGTGCAAGCAATCAATAAATGTCCTGAGTAATTATTAGATAGTTTAAATCAAATATGTATACCACTGCATATGTATAAATATATATAAAAATTAATTTTACAACTATATAAACAATAATTTAAATTAAATATTACTTCCATTATTCAAGTACAGTCAAAAGACTATAATGAAAATCATCAGAGTTAAACTAATCATAACAGTAGTTTTCCTACTATGGAATACTAGGGCAGTACCAACATTTAACAGTCCTCAGAAGACATATATTCTTCTCTCCAGCCTCCTTATAACACCAACTAAAACTTTTTCCAGATAAAGAAAGCTTTCTAACATCAGTTCAGAAGACAATTCCCTGTATTTCTACTGTCATTCTTCAAGCATAAATTTTAAGAGTATCAAAAAATTCTGACAAGGCATGACTTGCAATTAAATGCATATCGAAAATTTAACTAAATTTGGCTTGTGATTCCTCCCTTGCAATCCTTATGAAGATTTGCCCAATTACAGGCTTTGTTGTTATAATGCTCTCATTCTCCTTATAAGCAAAAAACCCAAATTAAGTCTCATAGCATCCATTTTAAGCAGCAAAATGACATCCCAGTTTACAGTTAGGAATTTCATGAGTTCACCAAAGTCAAATGAAGGTCATGTATAGTCAGCTGTAGAACTACCTCTGAATTCAAGATTAATCACAAACTACAATAAAGCTCATGTTAAATTGAAAGACAAATTCTGTTTCAGCTTCCAGATTTACACTGGTGGGCACTAACTTCTTAGATAGTTCTTAGTTTTTGAATGAGCGCTGGTTTGATCATGGGTTTTTTTCCCCCTGGACTTTTGGTTGTCAGTCTGGGAAATAAGACAGTGACTGGAAAGGAATTAAGAGGAAAAAAATTAGTAAAACAGGGGTTAAACTAAACTACTCTGATTCTCATCAGAGCAATTCCACACTGGTTGTTCTGACAGCTGTGCCCATTGCAAAGAGATTTATTTCACTGCATTTCATCTGCATCACACCCAGATTCGTTCTGTGATTTTTCCACAGTGTAAGCTAGTTTATAATAAGAACAAGTGAGGCAGGGGCCTCTCACTTGGATGGATTTTTTTTCCTATCCAGGTTTCAAGAGACTATTAGAGAAGCAAATATTTTAAAAACTTCAGAGCTGTAAACTGTATGTTTTCTAGCTATTTTCCAGTGAGGAAACTCACTAATTTTCACACTTCTATTACACATACATTACATCACATGGTTGTGCAAAAATGTTTGAGTAAATCTTTCCTTTATCCTTTTTCTAGCTAGTCTACAGCCAGTAAGAAATAAAGATCAAGATACTCTGGAAAGAAGGTTTGGTTTTTGTTGGTGCTTTGTTTTTTGTTTGGGTTTTTTTGTGGTTTTGTTGAGGGGAGGGGTTGTTTGGGTTTGGGGGAGGTGGGGGTTTTCTTGCTTGGTTTTGGTTGGGTTTGTTTCAAGTGTATTTAAAACGTGCACTGTAAACATTCACTTGCTTTTTCCTGCAGGAACATTTAGACTGACATACAGTGAAAATTTTGTTTCTAATTTATGTGTTCTGATAAATATTTGGACTAAGCACCCATGGATTAAAACACACACACCGCAATACCTTTTGTGGAAATTTAGCACCATGCATACACTTAATGGCAATGTTGCAGATAATTGCCACATTCTTTCAAGCTTGTCTTTTTTTTTATCCCCAGACCAATTATTCCCAAAGCATTTGGTTAATCAGTACATACCTACTCTGGATCTCTCTACAAAGCAGTGAGCCACCAAATAAACTTCAGCACAATTATTACTTCATGATCTAAGTGCTGTTATTCTATAGTTTCAATTTTGATATTTTTTCTTTAACAGATAATATTTACTGTCTAAGGTACATAATTTATAAAATATATAAATAGGAATGTGCTTTTTGTTCACTTGAAAACATATATATGTTTTCATATACATTCAGATTCTAAAGGTATTTCTATCACTGACTTTGATTCACTCAAGGGTTTTGATATTTTACTCAAAATTTACTTTTATTAAGAGATACTAGCAAGCGCATATCTCCAGAACTATTTTGTATATCTTTCTAAGCACAACATGTTACCTGTTGATTTAGCAGAGCACATATCTTCAATGCTAACAATGCAAATTCCACTGCTGTGTAGAAATTGTCCATAGACTGAGCAAAACTCATATTTTGTATAGGGAGAGTTTTGCAAGGTTTTAAATTATAAGCATAGCCTGGAATACACTGTAATAATAACCCCATGCAGGCAGTTTTAGACCCAAAACAACCCTGTGTTGTCTCCCAGCCTCACCTTTTAAATGGACCATGATGACCAGCAAGCTCCAATGTTTCATTATGCTGACTTGGATGATACACTTCGGCTTCCAAGGTGTATACAGATGATTGACAGCAAAGTTTGACACCTGTCCTAACACTGGATGACTATCCTCTACTTACAGACATTATCCATATCCTCACCAGTGGGTTTCATAGAATCATAGAATGGTTTGTGTTGGAATGGACCTCAAAGATCATCTAGTTCCAACCCCTCACCATGGGCCAGGACACCCTCCTCTATTCCAGGTTGCCCAAAGCCCCATCCAACCTGACCTTGAACACTCCCTGGGATAGAGTTTCCACAACCTCTTTCGGCAACCTGTGCCAGAGCCTTACCACCCTTATAGTAAAGAATTTCTTCCTAATTCCTAATCTAATCCTGGGGCCTCTTTCAGGTTGAAGCCATTACCTCTTGTCCTATCACTACACTCCCTGATGAACAGCCCCTCTCCCAGTATCCTGTAGGACCCCTTTAAGTATTGATAGGCTGCAATTAGGTCTCCCCGGAGCCTTCTCTTCTCCAGGCTAAACAAGCCCAACTCTCTCAGATTGTCTTCACAGGAGAGGTGTGCCCACCCCCAGTCATCTTTGTGACCCTCCTCTGGACTTGCTGCAACAGCTCTATGTCTTTCCTGTACTGAGGACCCCAGAGTTGTCAGGAAGACAATGCTTGTACTCACATTTAAATAAGTGAGCACACTAAAACCCAGCTCTTTTACACAGATAATAAGGTTGGGGTGAGTTACAAGTCAAGTGAAGCATCTAGTTAGCTGTGCAGCGAAAACATGCCACCAAATGTCACTACCAATTTGAAAAGCACTTGTAAAAACTAGCATAATTTTTTCTCACTGCACCTAAAGGAACTGGAGCTGTTTTAAATACTGACAGTAGAGTGGGATAAGGTAAACAAGCAGAAGTAGGCTTTTAGCTTTCTTTTAAAATCAAACTAAGCAAAAGAAACTTTTCATACCTTCCAATCAAAAAAAATTAATTAAGGTGTTATTTAAATTGACATGGATAAATAATGCAAGACATTTACTTAATTAAAAATGAAGCTTATTTTATAAACCAGACTTCAATTCAGCTTAAGTAAATCCAAACCAATTAGAACTAGAGTATTTCCTATATTTACATAAGACTGTAGATGCATCTGAAAAGCTCCTTGCTTATGATCTCAGAACATGAAAAATTACCTGATATAGCTATTTGCCATATTGTTTGAAGATATTTTAAGCAGAACACTCCATTAGCCATTATGAAATTATCTGTTAAGGAAAAAAAAAAAAGAAAAATTGTGTCATATGACTGATGACCATACCTCTCAAGAAGACTTGGACTTATTTATTTATTTATTATTCTTGGACAACACAAATATGATATCTTTGGTGTCAGCTTAGCATCTTCTGTTATTTTCTCTTTCTTCTACATATATAACTCGTTTGCAGGCAACAACAAACATCTGAATGGTGGTAAAGGCATTGTTTAAACTTCCACAAATTAATACAGTTTTTCGGTTTAATTTTTCCTCCTGTAAACAAAGCTATAAAATGATTCTACACTTCTATGCGCAACTTAAATTCCTTTTCTTTACACCAGCAACCAAATTGTTTCTTCTTTTTTTAATTTAAGCATAAATGTTAAGGTGACGGAAGTGAAAAGCAAATTCCATAAGGACAATACAAAAATGAAGCTGTCCCATAGTTTTTTTTTTAAAAAATTGGAAATGTCATTCTCACAAATACAGCATGTGTCAAAACACCAGGGTATCTGGAGCTCCGATTGGCTTGCAGTGATTTATTATGTGCAATATTTCTGCATTCCTAGCAGTTGCTGGGGCAAGGCTGTGCTTGAGGCCGGTGCACATACATATTGGAATTAATGGAGCAGCAGCTCATGCTGCTGTGAACAGCTGGGGGTGCTTAACTTGGCTTTCTCTACAGAGCTTTTGGATTTCATTTGTTTCTGGCAATTATGAAATGCAATAAAAGGGAAAATGGCGAATGAAGAGAAATGGAGCTAAGTAAAAGAGGAAAATTTGGAGCTAGGCCCATAAAATATGCTCTTCTGAAGTTGTAGATAATTTTTTTTTTTTTATTTTGTGCTGGTTTACCTATTTGCACTTCCCTCCCAAATGCTTGATTTAATGTCAAGTCAGATTAAAGACAGCTGTGGGCATGTCCGCAAAATACACTGGGCAGCATGGTATCAACCTTCAACCTCTTGCTGATGAAGCCTGCCTCAATACCACAAGGAAAATAAAAATGGGCTTTTAGCTGTAACAGTGTGTTGCTAATATGGTCCCATTGTTTGTAGATTTGTGCTATTAGTGCCTCCGGGGCTCTGGAAGAAAATGGCACTGCACGAGGCTGTGAGGATATGCCACCTCCAGTTTGTACCTCCTCTGGAATCTCTTCCCTCCTGAAATCACAGTTGTACATAAATTGTACTCACAACAGAAATTTGTGTTACTATGCACAGTTATGCAGCTCCAGCACATTCTTAGAACAACTGCTGTGTTCTCACTTTTTACATTCTTAGGAAAATAAAAGTAAAAAAAAAAACCCAACCAATGGAGCTGTAAACATAAATGCTGCACCTGAGAACAGTTTTGTTAGCACTGCATCCAGGTGCTGCAGAACATGCAGAGTCCTGAGATGCTGTTGCAGAGCGTTCATTCAGGTCAGAAAGAGGGAAGCATAGATGGGTGTTCGTCAGCTGAAGAGAGGATGAAGGACAGCTGCAGAAACTGGAACGTATATGATACTTCACGCAGAGACTGTGGGTTCTGCAGCTGCTTAATTCCCAAAGGAACGTCCCCTCTCTCATGAATATTCCTTTATTCACTGTATCTCCTCCAAAGGGGTTGGCAACACCACATCACAGGATCCTGTCTAGTACTCTTCAGCATCTAATGTGCTATCGCTTTTTAGGTCAGCTAAAGCTCTGAAATGATTGCTTATTGCTGGGGCATGTTTTGATTGCTCTCCTGTCTTCCTCAGGCTATTCAAACAAAGGCAGCAGCTGCATTTTGCCATTCATAGTCATTTGTGCCTAAAGGCTCATGTTTCCTGTCAAAAGCTGGTACCAGTGATTGTATATGACTTTTGTTCTTTAGTTTAATCGTACATCATCGATATGTTTTCATAGCATTTTCCATCTAGTAATGACTTTATTGATCCATTCTCCAGTCTTTCATCTTTCTATGCATCTAAGCACGTTGTAACAAACTGCAGCTGATCATTTTGTACCTTAAATTGCACACAAATATATATTATAGATCTATTCAATAATCACTCAGTATCAACAGGCTTACTATACAAGGGCCCAAGACAGAGTCAGGCATCCTTAACTGTCACTAGAAATAATCACAGCCTAAAAAGAACAGAATTAGGTTGCTACCAGCTGCTTGGTCTGTTTCCCATTACAGAATCACAATAAAAAAGCAAAATAAAATAAATTTTAAAAAATTAAGAAAACATGAAAGAAGAATAAACCTATGACCACAACAGTAACAACGACAAAATCTTGCTTACTTAAAAATAATTCATATGCAGTGATTTTAAGCTTTACTTTTATTTTTTCAAAACACATTTTTTGATAATTAAGAACTTTATGCTCTTACATTCTAGACATCCTTGTAATATTTAAATATACTTACTGTCTTCTGAAATACTGTCCTCTTTCTCTCTGATGGCTTTCCAAAGAATCAAAGATATTTCTGTTTAAATGAAAGCTTCTTCTACCACATCCATGCTTTCAGTTTCTTTCACATTATACTGCTACACAGCCCACAGTGCTGGATTTCTAATATTGCTAATATCACTTCCATAGCAACACACTAAGATATCATAAACTTGGCATTAGGGCTTTATTCCTAGATTAGGTCTAAGGAGGAGCTGCTTTGAAAAGGCAGCTCTAAGCAAAACATACATATATGTAATAACCAAAACTAATTGCCAGTGGGATACAGATAATGACTTTCAGACTACTGTAAATCAGTCTCACAAAGAAGTTGTTCCTCTTCAAATCTGACCAAGAACAACTTGTTTTGTTAGCGATGCTTAGGATGTATTTCCCCAGCCATCCTTAAAGAGAGCAGTTGTCCCGGTTTGGCTGGGAAATAGTAAATTTTCTTCACAGTAGCTGGTATAATACTGTGTTTCAGATTTAGGATGAGGATAATTTTGATAACACACTGATGTTTTAGTTGCTGTTGAAAAGTGCTTACACTAAGTCAAGGGCTTTTCTGGGGCTTACTTCACCCAAAGAGCAAGGTGGCTGGGCATGCACAAGGAATTGGGAAAGGACACAGCCAGGACTGCTGACCTCAACTGACCAAAGGGATATTCCATACCAGACACCATCATGCTGAACAAAAAAATTGTGAGGAGTTGCCTGAGGTGGCAGCAGCCATGCCTCAGGAACTGACTGGGCATTGGTCAGTAGGTAGTGTGCAATTGCATTGTGCACGCAATGTTTTGTATAGCTGTTGTTATTACTATTATTATTTCTTCTTTTTTGTCCTATTAAACTGTCTTTATCTCAATCTGTGAGTATTACCTTTTTTTTTTTCCCCAATTCCCATCCCAGTGGGCGGGGTAATGAGCGAACAGCTGTGTGGTGTTTATCTGCCTGCAGGGTTAAACCACAACAGTAGCATATAAACACAGGTATTAAATTTCTAAGAAAGATTACTTCTTCACAGGCTGGATTTTGTCCATTACACATTAGATTCAATGCAGTGTAAAATGAGGGCAAAACTTGGGTCCATCCTTTGAGTTGCAAATATTAAGGATGTACAAAGAACAGAATGAATGTATGAGGAGGAATTCAACTTTGAACACTGGCAAGATAATTTTATCAATAAATCTTTTTACTTTTAATCACAAAACATAATACATTAAGCAGAACACATATCATTCTGGTCAGCATTCTGGCAGATCTTATGATAGATAATGACTAAGGGCAAATGGGTTCTACTTGTTGCTTCCTGGCTGGAATCCTAAGTAAAATTGTAAAAAGAGGGTAAAGAAAGCAATCATATAGAGTTTGCACTGCTGTATACATTGCAAACGGCTGAATATTTCAGAAATAAAAGCTATTCTTTTAAGGTAACTAGATCTACATTATTTTTACTCCATATACATTTTACTGGTAACAGTCATGATCACAGAGGAAAATACTTTTCCTCTACTGGTCTCAACATGGGCTTTCTTTTGGGTTCATCAGGAAAACAGAACATCCAGTTCTCCTGATTGTGAAGTAGCATGTGGAAAAGGAAGACCTAATTGCCTATTACTGAGGAATTCAAGGTTCTTCTTCCAGCTCTAGAGTAAAAGAGAAGGTTCTGCAAGGATGAATTCAAGGTTTAAAAAACCCCAAAACAAACCACAAACCAAAAACCAACCAAAAAACCCAACAAACCAAGCTGCTTTCAGCAGATAATACTTCAGAATCTGTGCTAGTATATGCTTTGCTCAATATATTCACATCTTGTCTGGGAAGGTGAAGAACGAAGTTTCACAGTATAAAGTTATTTAGGATAATGATCATAGGAGCAAAGTGTGAACAATTTCAGGGGAGAGGGAGGTGGAACAGACAAAAAAAACCATGGAGCAATTGTATCATGAAATAGCAGATAAAATTAGGAGTTCAAAGATGTACAGCAATGCATATGGAAAAAAGAATCTGAATTTCACTTACAAAACAATGGATTCTGCTTCCTTAGGAGTGGTGTCTTGGGGTTTCCACTACATCAGCTCAAAGCTCAGTTGCAAGTAAAAAAAAAACAAGAATTGAATGCAAGAAACAGCAAGGAAAAAAAAAACTGTCATGGAAATGCACGATGCACCAGTGTCTTGAATATTGTATGCAGTCTCATTACAACTCAGTAAATTCATGGAAGAATTGGGAAAAACCTAAAGAAAAGCAACTGATATGGCTTAAATTTGGTGTTCTTCAGTCAGGAAGAGAGACAGTTGATGAGGACAAAATATAGGGTTCTGTATGTTATATATATATAAAAAAGATAAGAGAAAAACAATATTTAACGCTCTTTTCCAAGAGGTGTGGAAAATCAAACGCAACAAGAATTCAGATAGAAAACGGTATTACCAGTACATTGTGGTTTGTTTTAGTTTGTTTGTTGGTTTGGGGGGGTTTTTTGTTTGTTTTTTTACATCTAGTAATCTTTAGTTTAATATCTAAAAGTGTATTGGACAAACTTGTAATTTGAAACTCACTGAAACAAAGTGTAACCTAGAAAATGTCCTGGAAAAGGAAATTTCCACTTATATTAGCTTTAATTAAACTTATTTGGTTTGGATTTTGCTCATATTAACCTTGATTCCTTTGGAACACTGATTAATGAGCAAGATAGAAAAAAAAAATCCCAGTATTTCTGTGTTCTTTAAGTTCTTTGTGATCTTTGGTGTTTTGCTTTATTGTGTTTATAGTTTAACAGGCCTCTTATAATTTAAACATGCTTTTACATACATGCAAATCTTTGAGCAGCATCACAAAAACGATTTTGCCTTGAATTTGAAATGCTACAAAAGATGCACCTCATAGTTCACTTCATTGTACTTTACACATTTAGAAGTATTGCAAATGTGACAGACCGGTTCAAAATAGTTTCTTGCTGAACAGCATTGTTGCTTGGGAAAAGTACAAGCACATATACATGCTCATGTACTTTTCAGAACTAAATCTTAAAAGATTATTTTGTTTCTGTCTACGCATTCACAAATATATGGATTAACTTGTATCTCTAACTACAAGTATGAAGATACTCTGACTAAATGACAAACACATCTCTGGGTCTGAACTTCATTCTCTGCTGAGACACTATGCCTGGTCCTGGGTGATGAAGTTCTAAGGAAGTTTTCCCTTTAGTTCCTTGGGATTCAGATCAAGATCTAAACTTGTACTGACCATACTAGTTTACCCAACTGCTCCAGAGTCATATCACTTGGATTTAAGGATAAGATGATGTTCCTAAATATGGAAAAAATCCAGAATTAAATAGAAAATTAAACGGCAAGGTGTTGAGCATCCAAAACTGGCACTGACTGCTCAAAGGCTTGTCACTATTTACTGGGCCCGAAAGGCACTCAGGAAAATTACACTCCTCAACATTAATTTTGCAGAAGTGAAAAAAAACCAGTTATGTAACTGGTTTTGTGGTTCATTCACCAGAACAAATGGCCAGTAATGGACTGTAGTAATTTTGAGAAAATACTGTGATTGTACTTATGCTATTTTTCCTTCATTTGCCATGAGGTCAACATTATTTTAGAAGTGGTGGGTTTTTCCTTAAAACCAAACAAAAATGGAGGAAAATCACTGCATGTACTCCTTCAGTTCTGCTATTTCCCACTCAGTAGAGCTCTTTTCCTGCTTAAGATGTCAAATACTGGCCCTGGCATGACACTACTCCTTTAGCATATTTTTAGTCATTTTGTGGACAAAAGCGTTTTACTTATGCAGATAAAAACATGGTTTTGCTATGTTGCTGAAAGGAATTTTGAAATCTAGGTAGATATTTTGCATGGCTCTCATTTATGTACCTTCAAATATACAAGGTCGTTTCAACTGAATTTTACACAATTCTATTAGCTGTTCTCCCCCCCCCCACTAGAAGGTAGCTACTACAAGGACAGTAACAGGCTCGATACCACACAAATTACCATTTCATACTATCATTAAATAATCTATTTTCCTCACCAAGAATAGTTTAATGCAATGTGGAAAATAAAGTAGGAACTTTTTTTAACTTTCTTAGACTAATCTGTATTGTCAGTGACATTTCTACAGTGAACTATACTGTCCTTTTCCATTAATTGCTACTAGTTATTTGTTGATTCTTCGATATCCAAGTGATAAAGAAAGTCTGTTTCCTGATTTAACTTGCATTATTTTGCCTTAAAAGATCC
>VZTU01032714.1:0-18266 GCA_013400835.1 Zapornia atra
TATATATATATGTATATATGTGCTTAAACCTCCCACTCCAGGAATACGTTTTGATCTTCTCAATGACCTGCAACAACTCATTCCACATTTTTACTATTGCTTGGGGAAGATTTCTCCTTTTCAAACTTCTGTCTCACATTTAGATCTTTATGTCTCTGCTCCAGACCATCCCAAAGATGCTGCTTCGCAGGTGCCAAGTTAACTTTTCCTCTGTTTGCCTCAATGCACTCAGGACTGACTGTACATGTCCTGGGTCTTCCAACGATACTGGTATTTTTCAAGGACATGGCATTTTTTTAAGCTAAGTCTCACACCCTTCGTATACTGTGAAAGCTTTGGAAATAATAATTGCTCTCTCAAAGTATGAAGCCAAACTAATGAGGATTGGCTTGCTACAGATTGGTATCTTAGGCTTCCCATGCTCTCCTATCTCAGTAATCCAGCCTCTTCTGTAAGTTCCACTATGTCCAAAAGACTGTGAGCTCTGCAGCTAATACAAGGTACTGTGCATGCCAGTTGCACTGGCTGGTATGTGGATGCAGATTGGACAGCTGTTGCTCTGGCTGAACTCTGCCCACCATCTCCTCAGCAGGGAAATGCATTTGTATCCCTTTTCTCTGCCAATTTTTACACAACTAGTGGAACTACAATTATCATAAAAAACTTTCAGGGTGCTTTAAAATGTGGTTGAAACCAATTGATAGGTAAAAAGTATCATTGGGGGGCATAGATGGAAAAGGGGCTAGTGCAGAAGCAGGTGAACAAACAGACGTGGGTGGAATGTGTGACTCAATAAGCTGTGTTTTCTTTGGAAACAAGACCAAAAACGTTGCTGAAATCCAAGTAAAACGGTTTGCCTCACTCTGTTCTTCCCACCAGACCGCTCCTACTGGATCCAGTCTGAGTGTTTACTGGATGCACTCACATGTGGAACCACAGTTGGGCAGGTGGGAGCAAGAGGCAGCAGAACTCTAGCCTTTTCTGCAGTCTGGGGTGAGCCCCTCACACACAAATCCTTCCTCCCCCTTAGGCATCTGGTGTGTCAGATGTCTCCTCGCTCTACACCCACTGATGTTTCCTACTGAAGAGGAAGGGAAGAGATGATACTCCAATGATAGCATATTTCCTTATCACGAAGGTCAGTCTAGAGTGGGCAGGGAAAGGACACATCCCCTTTCCAACGTTCCGGACTACGGAGGATTCCCTATCAGTGTATTTCCATTTTTAATTCTTTGAGTGGGTCGATATTTGGGTGGGTCAGTAGGGAGAAGAAGGGGTGTGAAGAATTTAATACTGTCTGTTTGCCAAAAAGCAACACAAAATCTGCTCCAAACAGAAACAGACATATTTGAAAGAAAAATGAGAGAGAATAAAATTAAAGAAGGCTTGGGGGAGTGTGGAGTAGGGAAAGAAAGGATCTGTTTGATAGCTATTACTAATGTTCAAGTTGAAAGGACTTCAAGAAAAAGAAATTGCTGTTAAGAATGAAGATTTCAAGCTAAGTTATTGAGTGGACTCAGCTCTGACCATAACCAAAGGTAGGACCACATGACTTGTCCCTCTATGAGGTTCTGCTATTTGAGACAATGTCTTCAGGGTCTAAATATGACATAAATAAAAGAAGAAGAATGTGGTGGCTATGAAGAATCAGGAGGATCCTTTTCCTCTATAGTGATCTTGACCATAGTAAGGAAAGCAGTATTATCCCAACAGTGGTTCTGTCTGTACCCCAAACCTTCTTGCCATCTCCTGCTATAGGTTTAGCTAGCATCTTACATCCCTTACAGGTTTCTGCCTTCTTTCCTGCTTGCAAAATTACCATGAGAATGAGCAGGTCCCATTTCAGATAATCTCTCTGCCCTTCTTCCTCAAAGTCTTTCTTATCCCCTCTATCAGAAAGTGTAAAACAATGGCCCTTTAGGTCAAAATCTTTTGTTTAAATCTCTGAAAGATGGGACTCAAAATGGATTTTAAAAAGGTCAGAGATCTAAGCTTCTAATTCTCTGTGAACATGAAATGCCTGAATCTGCTCCAAGACTCCACTGAGCAGAAAGACATAGAGATGGGAAAAAATTTACATGGAACTGCTGTTCCTGAAACTGCTTTATCATTTTCCCCCTCTTCCCCACCTACAGCCTCCAAATAGAGAGGCCACAGCAGCTTCCCTCTGCAACTCACGAAAATCAATAATAAATGGGAAAATTTGTATCCTTCGTCTCCATGCTGCACTTCTCATCCTCTTTTTCTGTGTTGGTAACACAAAGAACCCCACTGAGGTACTGGTCCTTAAAGGCAGTTTAAGATAGAGGGAAGGGGATGGTCAAAGAAAGAAAAAAGAAACAACCTGCCCATGACTGAAAATAAAAGATTGTGGGGGGTGGGGGGAGAGCTGGAATTATCCAATCATCCAACAGGGAACATATTTCACCGTCTTTAAAGGGCTCAAATCACAACTGTACCTGATTACCACGAAGTACATCACTCACTTTAGAACCAAATTTACCCACACAAACTTGGTGTTCTTTCCCTGTTTATTACTGTAAGTTATTGCCCTCAGAAATGCTGACTCATGTAACTCAGCTTATGGAAAACTTTCTATATGTTAAGGCAGCAAATCCTCACACCCTCTCTGCTGCTGTGCTTCGTGTCTCTCCTACTACAAGTGTCAGCCAGGACATAAAGCAAGGAATTTTGTACTCCTGTTTTCTTATTCTTGTTTCTAACACTGATGATTTATGTGGTCTTAGACACAATACTCTAAATTAGACTTTCCCTTTATCTACCCAGTTGGCTACAAAGTGAGAATCGAGCATCCAGCACTCTCAAAACCAAACATTAAGACATACTGAACTGCTTCCCTCAAAAAACATAAGATTTTTATAAATTGCATTTTTTCCTTAAAGACTATACAAGTTAGAAATTTGTTTCTAGCAAAGATATGAAATGGAAACTCAGCTTCTTATATAATCATGTTTCTAGTGGGTGAAGCTTTACAGAAGGTCCAAATATCATCACACAGGTGAAAAATATATACAGAATCAGAGACAGGAGAAGGAGAAGTGCCAAATCTGAAAGCCTGTCCTCAACAGAGGAGTTGCCAGGTCTCAACAGTTAATGTTGTCAAAAGTGCTTTGGAAGAATCTCCGGAGAAAGGTGTAAAAAAGTGCACAATGGTTGTTATTTGCCTTCTGAAAGCTAAATATCACACTTTAAAGGCCAGTAATGCATGAGTCCGGAAGGGTTTAGGCACCAAGAGGGTAACTCTTCCAGCCAAGCCCAGACAGACTAGAACTAGGAGGACTTACTATTTACATCTATATTACAATTAAGCAACAGTACAAACATAATACTACAGCTTCCCTTTAACTCCGTGCTAAAGCTCGTGGTCCCAGTCCTGCATGGCCCTCCTGCAGATACTTAACTTGGGTTTCATTGAGTTCAAAGGGATTACTCATGCATGTGATGTTATTCATACGAGTGAGTGCTCGCTGGATCTAGGGCGGGGGGAAAGCAACCCTTTTCAAAGATTCAGAATATTCAGCAGTCTTTATTATTAATTATCACTCTGATTTACTTTTCATTTAATATCATGCTGCATTTCTTCTTCATATTCTATAAAAATGCACATGGAGATCAGCATCTGCTGTTGTGGATTTCAGCAGGAGCAAACCCAATAAACTATCATGAGAAAGACTCATGTCAATTTTAATTCTGGATCAACAAAGCCCAGGAAGCCCTACAAATCACACCTGAGAGATACCTTATGAGTGATTTTTAGTCACTAGGGGTCTGGATTAGGTCTGGCTGGGAAATGGATTTTCGTATATACTTAGATAAAAGAAAAAGAAAGATTGAAAAAAATTGCATTTTAATTTGATTCAGTCTATGGGAAACATAGTTTATCAATTAATTTATTTTTTTTTTTGGTCCAAACTTGATCTTTGTCTCCTTTTTCCTCTTTTAATTTATCAATGCTAAATCACTGTTTTTGGGGAGGAGGGAAAGGGGAAAGAAGTATGTTCCTAAGAACCAAGCCAGCTCAAATACGTAGTTACTCCCAAGCACAGTTCTGACAAGATTTTTACGAATTCTTATTTGAATGCAGTTACAAATAATTCTCTGCTTTCTTTTTGAGGTCCTATTCTTACTCTTTCCAGTTGATGCCTTTTCTTGTAGGAAGCTGGAAAAATCAGACACCTCAAATTGCATGAGTACTCCCTGTATTCTCAAGCAGGACTTCTTGTTCTGCCACAGCTTATCTATCAGATTTTTTGGGGAGTGAGGGGTACTGCCTGTAATGGATGTTCTCAAATGAGCCTTCTTTCAGAAATATGGGGAAACGACATTTATGGTGACAAAATTGTGTGGTGTCACAACCAGGCTGAGGACCCTACAGTCCTTTGTCAGCACTCGGAATGCGCTGGTGAGATGGGCTATCTTATAATTGACAAGGAGAGATCTCTAACATCAGGCTACTCAAACACCCCTTCCTGATCCTACTTGAAAGATGAAACAATCTGCTCAGGTCACACAATAAGTCAGTGGAAGGCAACATGGATATCCAAGTCCCATCCCAGTGCCTTCTCCACAGCTTTATGCTCTTCCCTTTGTTTTAGCTGATGCCCTCTAAACTGACAAGCCCAACTTCCAGAGTCCTCCTGGCCCCGTCTGTCATCCCAGCTGAAAGAAACTCCATTCAGGCTGTCCAACTTGGGCCAGCCCGAGCAAGCAGAGCTCACAGATGGTTAAATGCATTTGACATTTCACTGCAGGGCCTGCAGCAGAAAACCTTGCCTGCTGTAGCCAGAGCCCCGGATAGTAGCGAATCAAGGCTTGTGGCTTCAATGCTGTGTGTGCACACTCTGCTGTGAGTTAATATTATTGGCTCGCCCCTCAATCATGCCTTTTCCAGCTAGCTGCTCCTGTCAAAGCACATCTCATTAGGCCTGAAGGCTCAATGAAATGGAAATTCATGTTTAAATTTAAAAACAACATATTGACCCTGGGAGCCAGTGATGTCTACATTTTTAATAACTTACTGAGAATAAAAGGAGTGTATGTGTATGGAGGAAGGGGAGGGGGGTGGGTAGGCTGTGTGGCAGGAGAAAGAGGGACTGTGTAGGTGGAGGGAGGATGAGTGGATAGGTTGAATAACCAGCCAAGGACTCTGGTCCTCTCTGCTTCCCTCCAGCTCCATTCTCACTTTATTTGTCCCTCTTCCTGCACAGAAAAGAGCTCGAGCTTCACTTAAAAGGACCTCACAGCCTCAGCAGAAGAGCATGTCCCTAACCTGATACTGAAACAAGGGAGGGAGAAGTGCATTGCCTAACACAGCTTGTATGTATAAATATGTGCATGCCCATCCACAGGCACATGCACACACACGTGTGATCCCTGGTCCCCAGGCACTCCAGCGAGATGTGTTTTACTTGTACAGAGAAGTAGTGTGCTGCAGAGCGCGAGTAAACACAGACCCTTTTGGAGGAGGACGTGAAGACAGCCATGCTGCATGTGACTTCCATGTGTCACCAACCTCAGCCCCCTACGCCTCCCTCTGACGTCATTCCCAGTCAGAGAGGTACAAACAGCTCCCTCACTCCTTCCACCATGCTGATTAGGTAGCCTGAGGGGGAAGAAGATACAGCATGTCTTCTCCTCTGTGATTACAGGAGGAGTGATGCTCGTTCTTGCTGGGCTTCAGTGTTCTCTGCTAGCACCTGGGGAGACAGTGAAGGGGAGGTGAAGATGGGAGGTCCTCTTACTGTGTGATCACTGTGGACCCCGTGTCAGTGTTTACTGAAAGCAAGTAATCTGACAACGTCATCTTGGCTAGCATCCAGTGTGCAAAATCACATGCTGTGCTGATAAACCCGCGCTGGCTGCTGCGTCTCCAGATGGAGGCAGGTCGCTGTGATGCTGCACAGTAGCAAGAGTCTCCTGGGGCAAACTACATCTCAGCAAGAGGTGAAAGTCAAGACTACTCATTTTTGGGGAGAGACAAATTTACAACAAGCTTTGAGATCTTTGGGTGGAATTGCTGTAGATGAGTAAAGCATGCCTGTCTAACACGGGAGAAATTAAATCACTTTCAAAAGAGCCCAGTTGTTTCTCTTGTGCTCCCTTCACTTTCTCAGCATAATATTCCTGGCACTGAACAATCTTTTGGTGATGTCTCTGGTCTGGCTCAGAGGAACATGCCTGTCTGTATATCAAGAACGTGAACAAAACAGGATGGAAGACTTCCTGACCTACTTTTGTGTTCAAAGATGTCCACTGCAATTAAAACTAAGCTCAAAAAATTCTAGGCATTTGAATTTCTCGGGTTTCCTCATTTTAACATGAGATCTCCTATGACCTACAGATTATCCCTCAGTTTTCCTGCAAACTGTCCTCCCATCCTTTCTTCTAGACTGCTTACCGCTAGTCCTCAGATCTGCTCTGCCTTTCCTATCTTTCTTCTTTGCAGTCTTTCAGTGCTTTGATAATTTCCTCAGCATTACTCATTCTGACACTGATGGCTTTTGTTTTGTATTGTCATTTTCCAGATGTATTCAAAGACTGTGTTCAAAGAATTTAAGGCCAGATTTCTCTGTCTCACCATCTTGACATTGTATACCACAATTTCCACTCTCTTACTGAACACCTTGCTCTTAGCTAAAGCATCTTTTCTAGGAAGGCATCCAAATGTTTATTTGAAAAGTTCAAGCAATGGAAAATTCACCAATTTGAAGTTACAACAAAGTTCAATTACACTCACTGATTAACAAAAAATGATACCTTACTTAACATTTTTTGTCTGTCTTCCCTTCACAGGTGTTAGTTCTTGGTGTCACTTTCCCTGATAAGCTAGAGAAATTTTGTTGCTCACATCATCTAACTTACGACAACCTGAAGCACTTCCCATTTTCTGCAAGCCCATTCCATCTGCCTCACCTTCTCAGGGAGTGATCCTCCATCCCTAACACCTTCTTCCTGAAGTTCCAGATAACACCAGGAGCCCTGGCTTGCTCTTCCCCATCACCCAGCTGTGCTGGTGAAGTGTGGGTTACATACGTAAGAATATAAGGTGGCCTGTCAGATGGGATTGAAGGGTCTGAGAATCCTCTACCAGATACCTCAGAACTCCTTCAGACAGGAGCCTGCATGTCTTACCAAAAGGCTCCAGAAGACCATGGAGCTCCTTCCTTATCCCACCCAACTCTGAGGCCTCATGTCCAAGCCAGAAGAGAGAGAGGGGGCAGGAAATATGCAGGGGTCACATGGGAATGCTATTAAATAGCCTTTGGGCTCATAGCTTATTTATTTATTTATTAAACTAGATGAGGAGTGGAAAAAGGGATGGAGGTACTTTGTTTCTCAATTTGTGTCTATTATCTATTGAAATTTGACATAATGTCTCCACAGTTCCCCTTAATATTCCACTGTATATAGAATGTGACTAGCTCCACCATCTAATGTGACAGCTTAGGAAGATTAAAAAGAAAAGCTAAACTAGCAGTAGTTGGAGATGAGGAAAAGTAGCACATTTATGAATAATTTCAGCTGAATTCTAACAACATTGCATTCCCTGGACAGGACACATTTATTATCTTATTCACCATGACTACTGCAACATTAGTGATTTGTTACTGAATCAATTATTAATTCATATGAGTGAATAAGACTCTGTCACTTAACTCTTCAGCTGGCCGTGCCCGTTATATACCGATTGCGATTTTTAACTCTCTTTTCTCTCCCCTTCAATCATTCTCCTTATCTTTACCCTCCCTGCACACCCATAGTGAAACAAACTAATGATTTCCATTTCAGAAATTCTTTTGAAAAAAATACATTTGTTTCCCCTGCAAAGCTCCTTTTCTGACACACCAACTTTGTGCCCAAATGGCCAAGGGGCCAGACTCAGAAAATGGCTGGGTAAGACTTGGTCTGTGAAAGAAATCTGTTAAAAAGATCCGTTAAATGGAGACATCTACCCTCAAAATATTCTTGGGTTTCCATCACTGAAGTTACAAAGCAAGCCTTTTACATGGTTTGAAGTGTTTGGTCACTAGGATGTAAAGCACCCTGCAACAAATCATGCGGGTGGCAAATTTTATTCTCCAATGGTGAGATACAGGAACAGATGAGCTCAGGGACTCTGTCAAGGTCATCAACCAAAGCAGAAGCAAAGACAAAAGTAATACCCACACCATCCGATCTCACACTTGCAGCTAATACACCACTGTCTGTCAGCTAGTTAGAGAACCAGGCAACAGATTTGAAGAGCTGGATTGTAATCAAGGCTCCATCACTGATTTACTGCCATGATCAGTGATGGTCACATCTGAATTTTGTCACCCCATTGCCTTTGAAAAAAAACCCACAAAGAAAAGGGAAAGTAATAAAAATCTTCACAATATCCATTACAAGCAATTGAAATGACAGTCATTACTTACTCCTTGTCGTGTTCAGAGCACAGCCTACCTATCAATGGTCATTAGGCAGAAGGTAAAAACAATCATTTTAACAGTAACTACTGTCAATGAAATATATTGTGATTAAGCTCTAAGCTGTGCTTAAACCCCACGTGTAAGGTGACAGGAGAATGAAAGCTATGTAGCTCCAGGCCAGGATTAGTTGTTATCTGAATTTCTCCTATAGTCCACTGGAGCAAGCTGTAAGCAGCTCATCTGCCTTATGCTGGTGAAGTGTACCCCTCGATGCATTGCTAGTCTTCCCAATCAGCCTGTGTCAGCACATGAAGGCAATCAGCCAGTCCTTAGTGTTGACCAAAGTGGTGGCTGTCTTATATGATGCAAATGTAACCGCCTGTCTGTTGTAACAAGCAGCAAAGTCCTACCCTAAGCAAAGGAAAAGGTTACAGCATCCGAAGAGTGCTGCTTCTGGATCCCCTAGAAGGCTTGAGTCTGTAACAAGATCTCCCAAAGGGACTTCGATATGTTTACTAGAACTTGGTTTCAGAAGGTAGAAAAATTGCAGTTTTCATATCACACCTTTGAAGCACATCAAGATATGGCCATCCTCCAGCAGGGATGACTGAAAATGGAGGGTCTTCCCCATAGAAGGACTCAGTCTCTGATTAATAACATCATGGAATCCTTTGGATTAGCAGAATTACCTGGTAACATAGACCAGTATAATGATAGAGATCTTCCAAATTACTGTACTGCTACCTCCAGTGAAGATTTCAGGACACATGATTCACATCCTTACTAACAAACAGCATTTCTCTCACAGTATATCAAGGGTCAATACAAAACCTTACCAGCCAGGTTTGCAAGGATAGTACTTAAATGACAAAAAATACTCAAATTATGCTTTGTAGTTGTTTAATCAGAGACCAGACAAACAAGAAAACATTCTTTAGGGAGGTGATTCAACATCATGCTTACTCACAGCTGATACCTGATGGTATCAGGTTGTTCCTTTCATTGCTATCACCTAATATAAAGGTTTCTACAGCCATGAAAGGACTAAGGTATCTAACTTATCAACAAAATCTCTCTTACCCCATCCTCCTCCCAAGTTCACAGCCCAAGCTGGGAGCACTAAAAGAACTAAAGTAAATAGCCTAAATGATGACTGGTCAATTAAAGGATTGAAATCATGTCCGATTTCATAATCTGAAGCATTATAAGTAACGCAGAAAGGATTTGTCTACACGTGCAAGAGTAAATATTTGATTTTTATCTTGACATTGTCCTTTCAAGGAAAGTCAGAGAGGGGAACAGAGAGAGATTATAATGAGTATACTAATGTATTGAAAAGCAAATGGTTTATGGTTAACAGTTGGGTAGCATAGGGAGGAGGACACCAAGTTGCTGTAGTTGCTGGCAGAAGGGACCAGTCATGACAATATGACCCATTCTGTCTAAGAGGGGTGAAAAAGGGCCTTGATTAATTACTTTGTGTGGCATCAATTTTCTCGTGAAGTCACAACCAATGACTTCTGCCCCACACATCTCGCAAACACACGAGGTAGCACACAGATTAACATTCACACAAATACGCATTGCACTGCCTGCTTTGCTCAGAGAAAGAGCACATTTGCTACAGTCACACCAGGAAGTCAATGGTAAATGAAATAACTCTCAAGCTTCTACAGTCCTATTCCAGCAAAAACTGTTCAAGACCTGGCTGCTTGTTTTGTCAATATTGTGTTCAAGTTTTGTCTCGCACTTGGTTTCCTCTGCACCTGCCTCAATGTTCTCCAATATTCCAGTTCTCTCTCATTTTGACGAGTCACTTGCAAGAGTTTTAGTCCATGTTTCAGAAACTGAAATTCACCTCCCAGCTTTCCACAATTCTCATTATAATTAAAGTGGCTGTGAAAGACAGGCAAGGTCTCTGCATCAGCTGAGCTGGCTTGACATGGACCTCAGGAAAACAAAGCTACTCATGGAAAACATTTGTTTATAAAAGCCTAAAAGGACAAAAATGGGAAAAAAAAAATCCTCTATCATTTAAGCCTGCCCATAAATCTCGGTAAGACTGCAAAGTTGCAGCTTGCTTGGTATATTTTATAGACAGAGATCTTGCTGACTTGGCTGACACTAGCTAGGAGGCGGGGAAGGCAGGAAAGTTGAAATTTGGGGTGGGTAAACATTCCCATCCATCAAGCGATTGGATTTGCAACTAAAGCAGTGAAAGCCACATCAGATTAACATTGCCAGGGCAGGAATGATGTGAAAATCATCCATCCTTAATGCAAGTGACAGTAGGGACAGGGAATACACACATGGGGCCAGGACAGTTCTGGCCCCTCTGTACATTTAGGCCAAGGTGCAGGAGAAAAGAAAAATCAGACTCCCACACAGATCCATGCTATTTCTACTACTGGAGTATCTCCTCATCCTTTTGCACTTGGTGGGGAGCAGAGAGGAGGGGGTGGAGGACAGGGTTCAACAACCAACCCAGCAATTTCCCTCCAGCCTCGCATCTCCTTTGTTCAGTGCAGGATGCCCTGATTGTGCTGAACCATGTGGAAAAAGAAAAAAAACCCATAAAACGACGAAGGTTTTTGTCCTCCAGAATCTCTTGTCGAAGGAAAGAGCTGAGACCGAGCAATTTAATTCACTTAGAACCTTTGTGCCTTAATCCATGGAGCAAGGTTTTCCATCAGCTGCTCTGGGGGGAGCAGGGGAAAGGCGGGTCTGTGCAGGCTCTCTGGGATGCTGGTGTGTGGGTGTAGGGCAGAGGGGGATGCAAGGAGCTGAGCTGTGATCGGCCATGGAGCTCCCACCCAGCCAGAGAGGAGCAGATCAGGCATTACTGCATGCCAGCCTTCAGGAATGCAAAGCAGCTTTTGCATGCAGGTCATTTCAGGACGATAATGATAATTAAAAAGAATCCTAAAACACACTCACACACCAAATGACAAGGGGAAGTGGAGGCTGTGGGTGAAAAGGGAATAGGTCCAACTCCTCCCTAGGGGGGCAGATGGAGGATGCACAGGAAACAGATTAGCTTTAAAAAAAAATAAAAAAGAAATGACACATGCAAGGAAAACCTAGGGAAAGGAGGAGGCTAGGGGAAAAAAAAAATCCCACCACAAAAGTCAAACAGAAGAGGTTCAGCCTGCATTTGGACTGAGAGAGCAAAGAGACAAAGAAAACTGGCTGAATAGCAGCCCAGGAGGCATGACTGTACCTAGGAACCACCTGCTTTCTATCTTCAGTCCCTTCACACCTACAGAGCCCTGCCAAGGAATGGACCCTGGCATGAAACAGACAGAAGTCCACTGGGGTGTGGGAATGTGAATGACCTCCAGCCTTATGCAGAATGGGATGTTCTTCACCCTCCCCAACCCCACTCACACCCTGACTCTCAGCGTTTCCAGCTACTGAGGTGTCATTGCTTCTCCTCGCTGCTTACACCTCAGTTCTGCAGAAAAGGGACTGGACACCAGGATTTGTATGGCACTTGGAAATCAGAAACTGGCTGAGGTAATAAAGTGAAATTTTGTTTGAATGTGAGACACCTATACGTACACATAAATCCATTCATATACATTCAAATCCATTCCCCTCCACCCGTGGCTTCACAGAAGGCTTGCTTCTACTTTAAGGACACAGTTCAGGAAGGGCGGTTGTTGAATCACATTTCTCCATAGAGCACGCAGCTCTGAAACAAAATGTTATCATGAAAATCCCTGTGGGCTGAAGCTGGGAAGGAAAAACAGACTCCTGACCTGCAGTTGTTAAAAATGGCTTTTTGCAAATGAATGGTAATGTGAAGAGCTATCTTACAGAGGGTAAAAAAACACCAGGAACTCAAATTGCATGTACTTTTAGTACCTTGAAAACAAAACAAAGCAAAATAAACCAAACCAAAGCCAAACCCAATCCTCTGCACAGCCTGTCATCACTATTGGAAGGCAGCACTGGCACAGTTCTGTGGTGTGCTGAGCATCACACGTTGCTCCGCAGATACCTGACAGCGCTACCATGGTTAGAAGTTGTATGCCACTATCCAGACCCAGATGTCTTATACAGCTTGTACAGTGTGGTGGTCAAGCCCATGGCAAAGCGGTAAAAGAGAGAGGTCTGAGTAAGATGGAGAAGGAGCTAGACCTGCTTCCTCCTGAGCTCCCAGTCCTGTAACCCAGCCAGCAGAGACACAATGCCCACAAGCCTTGAAAGGTCCAGGTGGGTCACTGTGATGGCTTGGAAGCAGTCGAGCTCATGGCTCAAACTAGTGACACCAAGATTTGTCAGCAGCTGGGCTGTATGTTTGAAGATCACAGGTCTAGATGTCATCACCAAAACGCTGAAGTAGTACTTAGAGAAACTAGCCTCCTACCTAGATGTGAAACACCAGTACCTTTCCACTTTCTCATCAGTCTCTCTAGCAGAAGCTAAGACCCATGCAATATCTACAGACAGATTCTGTTTGCTCAAGATCCTGACAGGAAACTGTAAATGATGAAATATCAGCAGCACTTTCCATAAAAAGAGGATGCCAGCTCATTGTTACTGTAATCATTAGAAATGAGTTGAATTCAAATGTTAGCAACTACTACAATTGTGAGGTACAAAGTGAACCACTGCTTGTATCCAGTACACCATGCCTCTGACAGTCCTATCAACTCTTTCTTGACAAGTTGGGAAGGGAAGTGACTGTTATCCATGGTTTTCAAAAGGAAATCAAGACCCCTGTGAGCCCAGACATCTACTGAGAGTCTGATCTGATTTTACTGCTGCAGATGGAGGGGGAAGTAAATGGTGCTTTATGAACTCCATCATTTATTGACTCACCAACTTTGTTTGCCTTTGGGGAGGCTGGCGATGCTTTTAAAACCTATTTTTCTTCACACTCGTTGTTGTGTTTGTTTGGCTCGCTGCACTGGCCTGATGTAGTCACTGTCACTGACTCATGTGGCTAAGCATGTTCCTTCTCCTTGTCCTGTTACTGAAAATGTTCCCCTTTCACAGCATTTTTACTTGAACGCCTTCTGACATCCCCTATAAAGATGAAAAGTGGAAACCCCATGCCTCTGCTGGACCAGGAACAGGCTGTTGTAGATTGAGCAGCAGCAACTGGCAACACCGGAGCTCCAGAGGCTAGACAGTGTCCCTCTGCAGCCTGTCCTGCTGATCAAGGCTGTGGAGAGCTGCAGCAGGTACCCACCTGAGCTCTTCCTACCTCATACACTAATAGAGTGACTCTGGATTTAAGATCCTTGTATGACCTCAGGCAGACTGACTCACATGGGAATCACCATCCCTAACTGCAGCCAGCTAGAAGTTAGGCTGTGCTCTAAGGCAGTGATCTAGCTGTTTTCAGAAGTTAATAGAGACAGACAGCAACCTCAAGAGATATTTTGCCCCACTTCTGGATAAGATGGACCACACTCCCCAAAGACAGAGCAGTCCAGATGACTGACTTAGATTAGTCAACCTTTAGAGAGTTAGGGCTCAGGGAGGTGACTCCTGCAGCCCCAGTCTCTGTGCCACCCTTCTCTGCCCAGAGAGCTCTTATTCCCACACTCTTGCTGCAGGTCAGTGAATGTAGTGAAAATATCACCCTGAAACTGAGATCCTTAGAGGGACAGAAACAAAGGGGATAGGTGTCTATGGCAGACACAAGATATTACTGCTAGAGCTGAAGAAAAGAATATGATGAAAACATCCCCGAACACCTTGTAAAGCTGCCCATGGACAAATGTGAAGGAGGACTTAATAGAAAGCCACCAAACCCAGTTCTCTCTTCCAACACTTCAGTTTCTGCCTGAGGCTGAAGGAATGTGAAGCAAAGATCTTGGACTTGTCTTCATTGCTGTCATAACCTCACTTGAACAAAAGTCACTGACTATCCATACTCAAAAACATAGGCCCAAAACCTGGCCTTGTTTCCATTGGGCCACTAACTGTGCGCACCTCAGTGCATCTTGCATGATTCTCACCAAGCAGCACAGCTTGGACTCTCCATGGACCAAATGCAAGGCCAGAAGATTTGGTCTTTACATAGTGGCCTCAAAGTACAAAGAAAGATTTCAATAAGCATTGAACTAATATCCTTATTTCTGGTACCTGAGTAAATTAATAATTGGATTAGATGTCTTGATGTCTATCAAAGAAAAAACTCCAGCTCCAGGAGACAGGCAGGATTAACAGTTGCTTTCCTACATGTCTGAAACAATGAGGTCAAGTTGGACATTGGGTTTTCTGCATGAATCTAACTGATGGCCCTTTTCTCATATCGAGACGAAACTCATAGGAACAAAACATCTTTTAAACCAACTGTGAAAGGGTTGCCAAATTCTTTTCAAAGCTAGCAACAAGTTAAAAAGCATGGGAAGGCAAGTGGGAAGTTAGAGAAAGAGATGAAGCAAAGACAGAGAGAAGGAGTGCTAGAAAATGAGATGTTTATTAAGAAGCATTTCTGCACAAGTGCTACGTAACCCCGGAAAGGGGCAGGGCTGGAGATATCACCAGAAGATGAAAACCTCCGTAAGAAGAGGAAATGCAGTCTCAAAAGTCCCCAGGCAAGACCTCTTCCCACCACGTATGCCGTGACTCCGAGGAAGGTGTGGGAGCAATCTTGCTGGCTCAGTGCTGAGGGACTTGTGTCCTGCCCAGTTCTTCACGTCCACTCCCACTTAAGCTGCCACAGAATAACCTTGTGCTCCCCGCTGTGCCACTGTGCAAGGGCTGGCAGGGGAAGGGGCTCGGGGATAATGAATGAAGCTCTATATTAGCCACAGAAGCACAGGACAGTCAAATGAAAGGGTAAAAGTATGGTCATGAAAGACAAGCAGTCACTCCGACTGTGTGCTGGAGGTAATTACTGCTATATAAATAAACCAGAGGAAAAAAAAATCTTTTAAAAATCTAATTACCATGCAGCACTGTGGGTTTCAACCTTGGTCAAGTACAGGCAGACCTGATTTACGCTCCATCATAAAATCCTAAGCACGAGGCTGGTCTCTCTCTCTTTACAATATGAGTCAGGGAATCAGCACAGGACGCTTCTCAGAGAGGAGCTGCCTGATAGATAGATGTGCCCACATCTGGGTGGGTCAGCATCTCCAACAAGCCCAGTACGATGTGAGTACACCACCTGCACGTATATTTATCACACTTTTCCCTCTGCAAGAAATAGCAACCTCAGATCTGGGAGAAGAGAAAAAAATAAAATAAAAAATTGCTCCCATGCCTCTGTTTCACTGAACTTTTATATTTCTCATGAACCTCAGTAAGGACATTTCCCTTTTGTACAAAGCAGTCTTCTTTCTTTCAAGCCTGTCATGAAGGTGTTTGTGTGCAACTCATATAATTGTATAATAAAGGGAAACTGAGGTAGGTAAAGGCTTGATTTATCACTGAGACTTCAGGTTTCTCCTACTCAAGCAAGAGTTTTGTGTTCTGCTTTTGTGAAAACCTGTGTGAATACTTTAACTATCATCCCAAGACAAGTAATGACCCAAACTTAAATCTCTATTTTCCATGCCTTTCCTTGTAGCAAGACAATATTCATCTAAGAACAGCAGGTAAAATGCTGCAGTCAAGTTTAAAAATATCATAATTTTGAACCTGCAGAATTGAGGCACACTGAACAGCAGAGCAAAGTAAATCCTAAAGCACATACGATTCTCCTCATGTGGAACTACACTGCAGCTTCTTAACTGCAGAAACACTTCTGACAGCAATCAAGTTCAGGCTGGATTTGCAGCTCTATGTTCAGAGCTGTTGATATAAGTGGACAAGAAGCAGATTTTCCATCATGAGCAAATGGGAGACATTTTTTTCCCCATCCCAGATAGAGAGAGAGAAATCAGAATCTATTAAGTCAATAGTTTGTGTGTCAGTCGCCATGCACACACGCACATACCTATGGTAACAAAAACATAAGGGCAGTGAAATCTCTTGTGTATCAAAATGTACAGTTGTCTTAAAACCCCCGCGACTTCACCGACTTCGCAGACTTTAAATCTCTGCATTGTTTAGAACCTGAAAGTCAAGCATTGTGCTTAAAGCCGTATCAAAACATAATGCTTCAATAATTTCTAAACATAAGCACAGATCTTAAAGTGGTGGGAGACCCTAGGGGGGGAAAAGAGCTTGCTGCATCATCTAATTGTTCCCTGCACTTTTGGAAAACAAACAGTGAAACCAGAATAACTATTAAACAGTAACAAAAGTTAAGGGGGAAGAAAAAATCATCAGAGTTCAAAAATAAGATAATTTCCCTATCATCATTAATGAGATTTATTACCTAGCATCTGTTATCCTACCTTTAAAAAGTCAAAGCCCACTTTTAATAATTGCCTCTTGCTTTTATACAGTATCTGGCACTCACACGGCTTCCTTGATTAAACCTCAAAGCAGGTAAGCACTGTGATTCAGAGGAAGAAGGATTCAGAGGTAAAACAAATTGCTTATAGTTTCAGAGAAATCCGTGCCAGAGCAAAGAATCAGAGGTCCGAGCTTGCATCCTGTATAATAAAGCACCTAGAAGCTGAAGTCTTGGCTACTCTTCCCCACCATTAGAGTGCATTTTGCAACCTTGATGGAAGCAAAACCTCTGTGGCTGGAGTAGTTACACACAAGCGTAAACAGCACCATCAGAAAAGACCCCGGCTGCTTAAACCAGGGCAGTAAAGCGGGTGTGTGCTGCTCTTTGTGGGCCTGGCCATGCACAGTAGTACCTTCAGAAAAATACTGATGGGTGCTAACAGGTTGCAAACAGTTTTAGACCTGAAGGTTTGCAGACTGCAGAGGAGCAAGGTTCTTTAACGGCTGAGTGAATTAATGCGCACCTTTACCCAGGGCTGTGATGTGGTAGCAGCACCAGGAATGGAAAGGGGTGGGTAACAGATTGCCCAGCCTGGTTTCATGCTTCAGCCATCGCAGAAGAATGTGTGGGGTAGGAAATAACTCAGCCCATCTTGTACCAGTTTCTGACAATCATCTTATGTTCTTGGTTTTTTAAGTCACGGTGTCACCCCATTTTGTTGAGTTTCATATTGGGCAAAGCAAGCAAAAACATTTGAGCTGAAATTTTACTAGCTGTGAAAATCTCAGCTAACAGGTAACATTCCTGTAGCAGCAATTCTTGAAGTGTGTTTATCAAAACCATGACCCATGTCTCTAAATTTTATCCTATCTTTCCGCAACACTTTCAATTAGGGAAAATCTAAGAAGAGAGTTCAAACTGTCTATATTTAAAAGTAAAAAGAAGGGGACAAATAGTAAAATGTTTCCACACAAATAAAAAGATACAGCTCTAAAAGCAACAAGAATAGCTCTTGGGAACAGCTCTTGTCTCTTGAATAAATACTTAGCAGTTTACAGCTTTCTATAAAAAAGATATTTTTTTTTCTCCATCTTTCTTCAAGCTACATGCAAGCTTTGTGTTGTAAAACAACAAGGATTTTGATAAGCCGGAGACTGTGCTTCCTGTATGTATGTCTGAATATGTGCATTTTGGAGTGGATTTAAGAAAAATACAGGTGCATGGACTGTCGCTGCTCTAAGCACTTTGGTACACACCTGCAACTCAAGGGGTGCGTGAGAGATGCAACTCAGAGCCTCATAGGTGAATGACAACAGTGGAAGGCAGAACTGCAGGGGCATCAAGAGATCTTTCTCATTAAACTGAAGTATCTACATTTTCTGCTTCTGTTCTCCCCTCTCACCTTCCCCTTCCTTCCCCATCTGGCTCTGGCCTCCACACTCATTGGTATGGAGTTTTTGCAGCACTCACAGCTTACTGGACTTTTCCCAGACAATCCAGCTTGCTTGTCAATAGGGATTTCATTAAAA
>VZTU01032714.1:18295-29758 GCA_013400835.1 Zapornia atra
AGCCATGTTAGCACTGCAGGAAGGGTTATGATTGCTTAAAAAAGAGCCCCCAAACATCTATACAAGCTGATTTTGAGAAAGATGGGCAGTTGTCAACTCAATACAGAACAGAATAGCCCAGTGGCCACACACAACTCACACTCTTATGGGGGTGATCTCTTTCCGCAGACTACCCAATGAACACTTTTGCTTACTGCTGTCTGATTCAGTTGACCTCAGACAACCTTCCCCTGACTTGTTATAGCATAAGAATCATCAAGATAAGAATGTGCCATGAGAGATTTGGAAAAGTTCAAGAGCACAAGAAATTTTTGTTTCTTCTTTGAAAGAAATGGGATGGGCCATACTTATAAATGGCCCTTTAGGTTCCAGAGATACCCGACCTGTACAGCAAAAGAACAAATGTTTTAAGTGTTTAGGTCCTACTTTACTATATGTAAGTGACAAGATGTTGAAGACTTGAAGGCAGAGTAACCATGTGAACAACAGGAGCTGCTCAGTAAAAGGCAATCCCTAGAAAGAGATGTACAGGGATCTTACCAAGGGCAAACAAGGCAATGTATATGATATCCAGGCTAAAACTGTTACTCTGTTATGTCATGTAACTTATCCTTTGCTGCAGTTTTCCCTTCCTGGATAAAGGGCTAATATATTTATTTTTCTTTTAATCTCACAGTAAAGTTATGTGGATACAATCCACCAGAATTTGGTGAGAATTCTGGCTAAATTTCTGAAAAAAACCGTCAGCATTCTAAAACACAAACAACCAAGCAGCAGCCTTTATTCTAATTCTAAAATATCTTTAAGTGTGTTGAACTCAAAAAAAAAAAAAAGACGGAAAAAAGACTAGTCCTCTTGCTTCTTTTATCACTGCAATAATGTATATTTTTAAGGGAAAATTGGATTTTATATAGTACCCCCTGCATATGTCTCCAGTGCTGCACAGAATTAAAAATAGAAGCTCTGGATTGCAAAACAGAAATAAATCCTAAATAAAGGCATAATTAAAAATGTACAAGCACGGAATTAAGCAATAATAATTCTACTACAAAAGCAGGAGAAAAAGGGAGTCCAAATCTCAGGTGGAATCCTGACCACTGAGCCTGACCACAAAACTAACTTGGTTTATCAAACCATAAGATGAATATATGTATTCCAACTTTCATAGCCTGCAACAAGGATCAGGACAAAATGTGCACTTCTACAGCCCATCTTTCCTTAACAAAAATGTGAGGAATGGTTACGAACTGGTGCAGTTGTACAGTAGCAGAGGAAGGCATTCAGGTGCCTAGGAAACTCCATGAGAGAACTACACTTGTCTAGGTACTGGGAACAGCAGACTCAGGCAATTTAGCAGCAGTGTCTTTGGAGGCTAAAGCTTTCATGACTCCACAGCAGAGTTTAAAAGACCCCTTGCTCTGAAAACCAGCAGAGATTATCTAGGTAACGTGGCCTTTAAATCTGCCCCAAGTTTCTGTCCCCTCTTTCTTGCAAGATGGCATCACAGCGTTGCATCAGCAACACACCCGGCTCATCACCAGAGATTTACAGCTGTGTCAGACTAAAGGAGGTTGGGTGAGGGCAGCCGCACAGCAGAATATTTATCGTGCATCACTTAGGAGATGCAGAATATTGCTTGGACACTTTAATAGATGCGTCAGTGTTAACTGATTTGCTCTGAGGCACCATATGCTAATCAAATGGGGTGCGATGCATAATGTCACATTAATGTCGTAATAAAGGAAATCTCAATGTGTTCCGTAATGTCTTTATGATTACCTTTAATTTTAGATAGCTAGTGAAGGAATGTGCGTTCGATACCTGGATCTGCTGTCTAATTACCAAGGATATAACAAGAACCAAACGTACGATAAAAGGCCAGGGTTTTTATTGGAGATCACTGGTGACAACATAAACCATAAATAAGTCTTACAATCTGTGCAAGCCTGAAACACCACAGTCTGATCGGCATGTGAAATTGTTTTAGGCATATTTTGATTTCTTTTCATCTTTAGTCACCAACCTGGAAAAAAGAAATATGTAGACACAGAGGGATATAGCTTCAAAGCCGCTCCCGGGAGGATTAAATACACGGGTCCAACAGATGTTTTACATTTACTTCTACAAATAAACATACTTACAGTTCTGTCATTCAATTCAAGCCACCCCTTATGCTTTCCACAACCTTTTGGGTAAAGTCACCTTAAGCCTGCTCTTCTTTTTTATAACTGTCCTTATTACTTCCTTAATGCACACACACACACACAAAAATACATCTACTACTTCAGCATCTGAGAGTTTGAAGCAATACACGAAATAAGTTCTTATTAACAGCATTTGGGTTTCAGTTTTTTTGTTTTATGAAATTTACCTAATCTTCAATGGTTTTTTTCATAGGAAAATTATATTCTCCTTTTATAACATGGGAAACTGAGGCACGGAGTTCAAATAATCTGATTCAGGTGACAGCCCTTCAAAGGTGAGATTAGGTGCTAGGCCTCACAGCTTCTAAATCAGGATCTGAGCAACTAAGTCTTGGGATGGAGTTCCTCACATCAAACAACATGTGCTAGAAGAAAAAGTTTGGCTGTGTTGTTTCAAGTAAGAGAGGGATTAGGAGTCTTGTACAAAAGAGGAATTGACATAAAGTGATGTCCCTGTTATCAAAATTCTCACCCAAAATCTGTCGTACGTATGCATGAATCACCCTTTTACTGTTCTTTGTAGTAGAAGCTTTTAAAACTAGACCCTGGAGAAAAGATTTTGAAGTTGAGGTGGTGAAATTGAAAACAGAACACAACAAAAATAATGTAGGAGCCTTTCCAACCACACCTGCTGAATGGTCACATTTCGGACCCTTCACACAGGTAGACTCCAAGATGGTTTCTCCCCAAGTATATTCAACAGGTGTACATAGAGTTATTTCAGACTGCTGTTGATGAAAGGAAGATTGGAATCTGGACTGAAAGAGAGGAAGGATGGGAAAGAGTGAATTCTGGACCTCTGATTTATCTGCAATCTGCTACACCAGTGTGAATCAGAGAAAAGACTCTGTAGGTCTGTGGAGTCACACCAGGGTAGAAGTAGTATAAAACTAGATGAAAACCAGGCCCAGGAATTAGAGCAGCAATGCTGCCTGGGCCCTAAGAGACAGCCAGAAACCCTTTGATAGAGTAAAATCCTGATGTGCTGCAAGAAACAACCTGCAAGTGAGTTCCCTATCGGCATCATTAATGCATTCCCCAAAGCAGAAATCGGAAGGCTCTTTCCAGAGGAGCAAAGCTGTAGAAAGAGGCTCCCTGTTTAATGACACCAGTGAATGTTTTGCCTGATGTGGCGACAAAGAAATTGGCTCCTGCTGGCTTGGTACTAGCCCAGTCTGGGGCTGGCTCAGAGCTCACACTCAGAACAGGTGCATGGAGAAACGGAAAGGGGCAACCACTCAAGCAGTGGGACAGCTAGAGAGGGTTTTTACAGTTTATGGTCCCTTATACCCATATGGCGTTCTGTAACACAGAATTCATTTTTATTACAATCTCTTCTTCTGCCTTCCAGATTTGTGGAAAGCGTGTAAGAGGTGCTCAGGATGAAGCAGAACAAAATTGGACCTGAGGATGATCTGAGCCTCACAGAAGAAACAGATTTGAGCTCTGCACCTAGGCTAAGAGTCAAATTTTCAGCTCTTGCAGGATTTTAAGTCTGGTTTGAGCCCAGCCCCCTGCCCCAACCCAAAATAGTGCTGTTACTAGCTACGTGAGATTTCTTCCTCCCTCTTTTTTTCTTCAAAGTTTTGGATTTAAAATAAACACTGTTGTTCCTAAAGCTAGTAAATGGAGCTGAGAGGAACCCCAAAAGCTCAGCTGATCCAAAAAGAAAGATTACAATCCAACCACTGCTTACAGATGCTTCACAGCCCCTGTGGATTGAAACAGCACAATCTTAATTAATACACTTTGCTGCCCAGTGTCACATCATAATAGCTTTCTGAAGCACTTTTTCTATGTATTGAAACTATTCCCAGTGGTAGTTTTAACCTGTCTGAACTTAGAAGATAACCAACTCTTTAGAAGGTCCTCTGCCTGACTGACTTCTATACTACAGAAGACCATGGTCCATATCTCTGTCATTCTTGGGTTTCTTTCCTGTTTTCAACTCTAACCTTATATCCATGATTCCATTTTCTTTCATCTGATTATGGTAGCTTGTACAATTTCTACTGTCAGTTTCTGTGTTTATACAAAGTCTAATTTGTACAGGGATGACCTGCAACTTCTCTGCACTGCCTCGGTGCTGGTAACAGTTTAGGTGGATGTTCAAGAAAGAATTTGTCACTCAGGTACACCTGGACTTCTCAACATTAATACTGGTGATCATGAAACAACCCAGAGATGACGAACACTTAAAGGAGACAGTAGAAAGGAGAGATCCTGGAACAAACTAGAAACAGAAACAGGCAAGGAAGAGGAATTATAAAAATATTTGAAGGTTAAATTTCATACCCAGTACATCTTTGAAAAACACGGTCTGATACAGGTAATGCAGTTCCTGTTTATCCTACAAATATTGCTGCACCAGAGTAAAAAAAATTAAACTTAGCTTTTCAGTCCAGCTCCAGCTAAACTGAAGTTGAACCTGAGTATTTCTGGGTTTGCCTTACCTGAATTTCTAGGGCTGTTTCTTCTAAGTCAGCAAGCCTTAGTTTCCACAGGGAATGTTTGAACTTAAGTCCTAATCCATATGAACGATGGCAAGAACACATAAGAGTGCGAATCGTAAGTCTAAAGCCTTTTATTTTATTTTATTTTTCATTGCCTGATTGTTCTATAGCTCTAAGCATTGTGGTGTCCACAGAGGGTAGCAGCATATTGCCAACAGCATACCTAATTAATTCCTCCTCACCTGATCCATGTGGCTTCCTCACCCCTTATCCAACAGACTTAGTGTTTCTCTTCAAGATAGGTTAAATTAATGATGGTGAAGCTAATGAAAAAGTGAATTATTTATATTTATATTTGTATTTAATTCTAGAAAGTATCAAAGTTAAGATGAGCCCAACATTGCCTAGTCCAGAAGGATCAGTCCATGCCCTTGGAATTGTTTTTCTGGGCTCTTTCCATCAAAACCAAAGACAATTTATTCTGGTCTTCAGTAGGGGACCTTTTGATTCTTAAGAGGTGTATAACACTTGTCATTTACTTTGTGTAACATCTTTCATGAGAAGGGCTCAAAATATCTCTCTATGTCAAGTTTTGCAATATCCTCCAGGGAAAAGTAAGCATTATTCTAATTTAATTAATGCACTGCTAATGGCTAAAATAAACTAAAGGAGACTGATCCTTCAAGGTACACGGCTTGCTTATACTCTGGTGAAGTTGGTGGGTAGCAAAACAAGCTCCAAACAAAACTGGCCTCCAAGACCAAGGTCAATTTTCGGATCAGAAATTCTGGTCAAGCACTCTTCATCCAATGTTTTAATCAATGCCTTCACCCACTACTGGGTCATGACCCAAGTGATAAAAATAACAGGATATATTTTAAATTAATTTGTTTGTGAGGATGAGTGTGTAAAGTCAATCCTGAAATTAGTTTCAAAAGCATGGTAATTGGTATGGCCACTTTCTCCTGCTAATCGGCAAGCAGAAAATCTCAGTAGGAAGACACTAACTTTCATTGGTTGGATTCCATTCCTTCCATGGCCAGGGCTTGGCATACGGCCCTGGGGTAAATCACCACCCTCAGATCCTGTGTACAACCCCTCTCTATTTCCATCACCATGACAATAATGGTGAGTATGTCACAACCAGTAATGTGCAAGTAAGAAGGAAGGGGAACCAAGGCATAGAGATGCTAAGGAACTTCTAAAGGCACACAGTATGTCTACTGTAGCCAGGCAATTCAAGAGAGTTGATGCAAATCTTTTCAGAATAAAGTTCTGTCTGCTGGATGACAAGGTGAGTGCAAAGATGTGAACTTCCTCCTGCTTATTCTTGTCTGCCTACCACCTCTTTCCTCCTCCTTTGTGGTCACAAAGCCACTTATTATATCCTAAATAGTTCCAGGCTTTCTCTAAATTTGGAGCAACTTGATGGCCTGATTGAGAGCCATAACAAACATGGAAGCAAACAGATACCTAAATTAACTAAAGACTCCTGTTAGCTACATCATTAGAAGAAAAGAAGGCAGAAAATGGGGGAGGAGAGTAAGAGCCAAATGCACAGAGTTCCTCTAAAACCCATCATCATTTCTTTCTACATAGCATCTGTAATAGAATTAAGTTAGCACGTTGCTGAAAATAGGTTCTCACCTATGGAGGAAAATGCCTACCATCATCTCAGAGCAATTTGCTGCTCTATATTCAAAATGCTCCCGAGTTTCTACAATAGGCAGTCTAATTGAAAACATTTGGTGTTAATGTTTGATGACTACAAGCACAGAAAAGCCAAGGTGTATTTTAAAACAGTATATGCACTTACTTTGCTTCAGGGGCAGGATAAGGCATCCATTAGAAGGTGATGAGCTAACTGCAACCTTCTTGAAAGGTTTTATGACTGTACCAGAATTTAAAGAGGTGTTACTAAATGTACCTCACATAGGTCCAGGTGTGAGACCAAGTCGCATATAAGTACTCCAACAGTCACTTTGAAATGGGGAACAAAGATTTCAGGATCTGAAGCCAAATAAACAAGGCAATGAAGAGGAGAGATGACCCAGTAAGTCTACCACCAGCCATAAAACTACTATACGTGGTGCAGCACATACTGTAGGTGATTGCAATCGACCAGTTTTACTGAACCAGCCTGTATGTCCAGCACAGCCTTCAGAACGTTAGAAGGGAAGCAGGTGTATGAAAAATTCTAAAAGGCATCACCTTGACAAATGCCCAAGTTTCTTCAAAACCTGATTCTCCAGTTGTGTGTATGTGTTCTCTTTGGCCAATGACTTCTGTCACCAGTGCAACACATATTCTGTTACAATAAAGTTAAGCTGTGAGAACTTGCATGTTCTGTAGAATGTCAATGAAAATTTAAAATTCAAAAATTCTGGAATATTTATTGTTTTTATTTTAAATGAAACAATTCTATCAAATATTTGTATAATGTGGTAATGAAAGCTATTAAAACAAACCCAAAACCCCTCCATTTATATTTTGACAATTTTATTTTTATTTTACGTCAAATTCAGTGAGGAGGCTACTGTATAAGTACTTTCCTAATACTTAGAGTTTATAAAACAAAAGGACTCATGCAAATCTTCTGACAGAAGATTTCTTTCTTTGATTGTTAGTTAGGTATTCCTTAGTGCATGCTCCAACCAAGTGGCACTGTTATAAACCTATAAACAACCTGACCCATAAAAATTCAACACTAGCTTCTAGTTATATATTGTTACTTACTATTTACTTTATTATATTAGACATCTCCCATGCTCCAGGTATTTTACAGATCTTAGGATAGTTAATGCAATTTAAATATATATAGTGACTGTACTGAGTTCTCATTCGGGAAAGAAACTGTAATCTATCAGAAAAAAAAGCTAATTACAGTTTATCCCATTGATTTATTTCTCCCCAAGCCTCCCCTCCCAATTTTTTGTAAGCATTACAAACCTTAGGTTGTAATTTTGATATATGCTTCTAGATAGATTAAATACCAACTAATTCTCATATAAAACTGGTAGTTTGATCAATACAGCTAAAAGCTTCATTCCTCACATATGTTTTTCAGCTTTAGAACTATCAATTTTAATCTCACGTGTTTGGATTAGATAATAATCAGGCCAGGAATTCAGGTCCAAAGAATTCAACAAGCCCTCCTATTAAAATTCTTTAGTCAGAAACGAACAGTTGATCCCTTTTTGGCATAAGAAGGATGGACTGGATAACCTCACCAGTTTCTGCCCACCATACTCTTCTGTTATCCCCCTCCTCGTCTTCCTCCCTTTGTCTCTGTTCCCGCTCTAGGAAGTAACCTCTTAGAAGCAGACATTAGAGAAAACGCCCAAACAGAGTTAGAAAAGGCAATTTCTGAGATTGTTCCCCAGGCTAGAAACACAGAGGAAGACAGTGGAAAACCACCAAGAAGGTTTGCCCTCACGTTCTGCAAAGAACTTAGCAAAACTGTTTTGCCCTTCCTGTGTGATACAAATGGATTTCTCGCCGAGTGAGTCATTTCATTTCCCAGATAGCCCCTATGTCCTTATAAAGGAGGGCACAAGAGAGACGGGAAAAAACAATAAATAAGAATCACTTGGATTCAGCAGCAATGGGTGTGATGTGGGAACCTGATTAGAATGTCATAATGTAGACCTGATATAGAAAACTAAGTAGAATGGAGTGTGCAGCATACAAGGCTTTTGCTTTCAAATAACATTTATTGTCACCTTAAAAAATGGAGAAAAAAAAAAAGAGAAAAAAGCAGCCAAGCAACAGAACTGGTGCTGGATCTCCAAAAGGTTTTCTACAATAACTTTGAAGAAGGTCATGTGAAGAAGAGATGAAACTAGAGCCCTTTCCCTCCACAGAGGAAAATAAATGGGTGACACTATGCTAATGAGGAAAATTCACTCCCAGGATGAGTCACTCAGCAGCAGCAAGGTCTCTGTCCTGCCTGTTGATTCATATTCTTTTCCTCCTAGCACCCAGAAGTCGTCTTAAAAGGGTTGGCTAGGTGACCTACCCACTAACAAGTTTGGGTTTGATTTTGTTATTTATTTGGTATTAGCATAATGTCACCCCCTTGAGATTTTCACTTCAGTGATGGAATATCCTTTGGGTTATCTTCTGTGGGGTGGGATGGAGCAAAGCTTCAAGCGAGACATGATGCCAGAAGAGCTACAGGAGAAACAAGACACGAGCAGGCAGCGTGTCTGTTGGTGGGAAGGTCAGCTTGGCCTCCACATTGCAGTGCAAAAATTAAGATAGGATTTTTTTTTTCCGCCTTGAAATCTCATTGTTGCTGTATGAATAATTCCTAAAGGTTCTATTTCTCTCCTCTGCTTTGACACACAGGAGCTTTTAAACAGATCAGTCCCTTGGATGTGAGAGCCCAGATTTGAACTAGCACAGTGATGGGATATAGGTCCAATTATGCAAACCTTCCTTGAGCAAAATTTTTTTGTAAATATCAAAATAAAATGATGTCCATGATGCTTATTGTAACAAGAATATCAGATGCACAAGGACTCTACATCTGACCCGATCTACTGCAGTGGAAAAAATTATAAACATTGTCCTTCAGAACCAGAGCACTTTATTTTCATTTAATGACAACTATGATGGTCTTTTTAAGCAGCGAGCAAAAATTAAAGTACTATTTTTAAGTGTGTATTTTTTAAATGTATCACTTTATGGAGATATTACTAACCAGATAGCTGGTATAAACTGTCATAATTCTAGTGACTGAAGGCAGCTGAATCAATATTTCAAACTAGGTTCAATATTTGAATGCAGCAGTAAGGAAGGTGGTGTAATCCACTGTTATAGATTAGATGGCATGTCAATCCTAAATAGCACATTACAGAAAAACCTTTAGTTAGAGAGATTTTTCCTCTAAAGATAGCTGTTTTTTTCTGAATGGTAAATATTCTTTGTACTATGTCATTTAGTCCAAGTTTTCCCTGGTGTCATACAATGCAGAATTTGTCTCCTGCATCTATCACATTGCCAATAGCACTCAATAAAACATCAAATTAATTATCAAAAAGTATTTAAGATCAAAATCTTTGATTGCCTATAATGAGATGTCCAATGATGCTAATCGCAGAAAAAGTGTCTGTTTAGAACTAATAATCAGAAGCACATTTCAGTGTGAAACGAGCAATGATCAGTATGACAAGAATAATAAAAAAAGAATCAATTGTACATATATTAAGCAAGGGCTCTCATATTCATTTTATACTTCACATTAACACCTATAACTTAGTAAATAAATTTTAATGTTTATTGGGGACTCCTTCACTTTCAGAAATGATCTTTTGAAAGGAAAGCACAAAACTACTTGGAGAACTCTTTGAAAAGGTGACTTTGAGTTCCAAAATTCAGAGGAATACTTTTCCTCAAAGTTGTAAGAACATTGATCCATCTTCTCTTTTCACTCCTTTTTTGTTTAAAAGCTTGATTTTGTATCAGCCATGGCCCTGATTTTGCTCTCCATTAAATGAAGGGCAAAACTCCTATCCACTTCAGCAGAAGCACAAGAGGGACTCCAATTCACAGTGTACCCTCTCTCTCAACTAGGCACAAAATCCTGCACCATCTTATCCCTGTCCAGACAGGCTGATGCTACATTGCTTGGACAGAGAGCTGAGGGGCAAAGAGGGATCCAGACTAATGCAAAAGACCTTTTTCTACACCTGTAAGAGTCACAAATGACTGAATGGAAGCTGAGCTGTGTTACATCAGGTTTCCCAAGTCTCAGCGGCAGCAGTACCTGGCTCTGATATTACATATCAAGCTGCTGGAGGAGACAGATCACTTGTGATGAGGAAAGACTAGGTGAGCTTTGGAAGACTTCCTCCTCCCTCTTGTTTGAATAACAGAGGCTGTGCTTGCCTGGAGCTGCTGCAGCGGCAACCCATGGATCGTACTCCCTTATATCATCATTAGCCTGAAAAACATGCGATCCATGCTCCAATTTACCAGTAAGGATTGGATAGATGGCTTTGTTGAAGGCAGCTATATCCCGGCAGCCTGCTGCAGCAGCAGCAAAGGATATCTTCTGCTCAGGTTGGATCAACAAATCTTCTCTGTGTTAAGGTTTGGGATGCAAGAGGGCCAAGCAGCTCCTGAAGAAGGGCTAACTTTTTGTTTAGATGGGGACTGCTGGAGAAGGGCACACTAGATGCATGGGACCTCACTGAATTGTGTTCATGTTATATATACAAGTTTGTCCCCTTTATGGTTAGGTGCATCATGTCTCCACAAGTTCCCTCACTGTTTTCGGTTTCCATGGCAATGTAGGGGATGGGGAGGGGGAGAGATTTCAGGGATGGCTTCTGCAACAAGCTGCTAGAAGCTTTCCCCAAGTCTGACAGACCCAATGCCTGCTGTCTCAAGAATGGACCCACTGCTGCCCAATGCCGAGCCAATCAGTGATGGTGGTAGCACCTCTATGAATCATATTTAAAAGGAAGGGGAAAATGACTGCAAGCAGAAGATTTTTGCTGGCAGGAAAAGGAGTGAGATGTAAGAAATTTTGTAGACACCAAGGTCAGTGAAGAAAGGGGGAAGGAGGCACTCCAGGCACTGGAGCAAAGATTCCCTTTCATCCCCTCCAGAAGACCTGGGTGGAACATGTAGAGACACCTGAAGGGTGCTGTGAACTAATGGCATTCTTGGCCTGGAGCAAGCTCCTGGCAGGACCAGCAGGTTTGCTGGAGGGGACTTGTGACCCCATAGGGAATCAGGCTGGAGCCGCCTGTTCCTGAAGGTCTGCACCCCTGGAAGCCATACTGGGGCAGCTGATG
>VZTU01032715.1:0-20960 GCA_013400835.1 Zapornia atra
GGGCTGAGTCCCCACCCCTGGGCATTTTTAACAGACAGGGAGATGAGGTGCTCAGGGATATGGTTTAGCACAGGACAGGAGCAGTTGGGCTCCATGATCTTAAAGGTCTTTTCCAGCCTTGTGATTCTGTGAAATCCTTTAGTGTCACCCTGTTTTTTCTTCCCCCCACCCCTACATTTCACTTGCATTGCTTAATTGTTCTTATTTTTTAAAGGATGCACTCTACTCCCTCCCAAAGGCAAGCTGCTGGAGCAGAGACCAGGAGGGAGAGAAAGCGAACCCAGTTCCTCAGCTCTGGGTGGGACTCTCACCTGCAGTGCACCGTGATGGGGTGGTTGCCCGTTTGCTGCTGCTGCTTCTGGACAGCAGCGATCAGGTCGATCATCCCTTTCCCTTCGGCCGGAATCCCGATCTCTGGCCAGCCGTGGAAGTGGAACTGCCGGATGAGCCGGTTTTGCTTCTCCTGGTTACCCTGTGTGTGTGTAAACAACAGGTTTACCCAGTTGTTACCTCAAAATGGAAACAAGCTTCTTACCTCAAACATTTGTAGCATAACTGTTGCCCCACTATCGTGGAAGGGGCTATCTGCAACCTGGCCTGCAGTCTCTTGGCCATCACAGGATGTTAGGAGATGGAAGGGACCTTGAAAGATCATCTTGTCCAACTCCCTGCCAGTGCAGGATCACCCAGACTTGCCCATGCAGACCTGGCAGCTCTGTTTCTAACTCTCCCCTGACAAGTGCAGGTTGGTATCACTGCAAGTGAGTTTGATGGGAACTCTCTGGACACCGTTTTGTACTGGAAGCCTGGGAAGTTTCACCATTATGAAGGAAAAGGCTTGGTCAAGCCTCCTTCCTGCCTTTTGATGTAACATCGCTTTGGATGTTAGGGCTACGAAGATGATTAGGGGCCTGGAGCATCTCCCCATGAGGATAGGCTGAGTAAGTTGGGACTCTTCAGCCTTGAGAAGAGAAGACTTAGGGGGGACCTAATTAAAGTCTATAATTATCTTAAGCAGGGGATGCAGGGGGAATCAGCCAGCCCCTTGTCAGTGTCTGTGGGGACAGGACAAGGGGCAACGGCTGCAAGTTGGAGCACAGGAAGTTCCACACCAACATGGGGAAGAACTTTTCCCCAGTGAGGGTGAGGGAGCCCTGGGACAGGCTGCCCAGGGAGGTGGTGGAGTCTCCTTCTCTGGAGAGATTCAACTCTCGTCTGGACGCCTATCTATGTAATATGAGATAGGGAGCTGCTTTGGCAGGGGGGTTGGACCCCATGATCTCTTGAGGTCCCTTCCAACCCCTACGATTCTATGATTCTATGATATCACTGACTCAGTCTAGCTGGACTCAGGCACAACGCAAAAGTTCCCCACAGTCTTTAGATCTGCAGCAGCAAAACCTTCTAATGATGCTGGATTATAGAGCAAAACCACTGTTGTTGGGGTACAAACCACCCTTATGTGGGTTTGAAATGCTTCCCAGTGTGACAGAAGCCAACACAACAACAAGGGTCTGAAGCATGGTGTGTATTCATGCCGACCCCACTGCCCTCCTCCTCCTCAAGGAAACACAGAGTATTTGAAGTTCTCTTGCTTTGCACGTGCCAATTAAAGCACATAAATTCTATGCAGTGCAACTAGTTAAAGGAATTATGTTCTCAGTAGCAAGTAACTTTTGTTTGGTGTTAGTTTTTCCAAGGAGTGATGCCAGTCAGATCCCAAAGCAATGACACAGCAAGTGGAAACGCACAAGGCGCAGAGATCAAAACCAGGTTCTGAGCAGAGCTTGCTGCAGCAGAGCAGTGGGAAGGCAGAGCTGGTAGGTCAGGGTAAGTACACGTGCTGTGAAAATGCTTCACAGGATTTAAAAATACCACATTGAATACTCTATTATATTCTAATCTATGTGGGAGACAAGAATGGAAAAATTAACCCCTCCCCCCCAAAAAAGCCCACATGCCACTTTGATTGAGGACGTGTTTTACTGCCCAGGATCTTCCTGGGGCTTTAAGCAGAAATTGTCTCCTATAAGCTTCCTCTCAATGGATACAAGGCTGGATGCTCATTAACCAGAAATCCCAGAATTTTAATTACATAAGCACTTAAGTGAACACCTTCAAATGCAAGAAAACCTCACGGCGTTACACAACATTACCTGGCTGTAGGTAACCACGAAGTCCCTGACGCTGATGGCATCGAGCAGACTGTCATTCTTTATTTCTACGGTGATGTCTCCGTGAGTCACAGAGCCCTCTGATGGCCAGTACTGGCAGCATTTTTCCTGCAAAATTGAGAGAGAATTGTAAATGTTCCTTAAAGTTTTTCCCAGTTACCCACGTTGTCAAGAAGCTCGGATAGAGGAGGTGACACGTGGCACAATAAACACACTCTGAACACTGTGCAGTGAAACACCTAATGGCCAAGACAGTGATGAAATGTTTCTGTAACATAAACTGTTACAGAATGAAAAGGGCTTTGGAGTCATGGATGGCAAATGCTGCTTTAAAAGAGGTCAGGATAAATACACATGAATTCCCAGAAGCAATGCAGTGTTGGTAACAAGCCTCCCAAAACCACCAACAAAACCCATTTCACAGAATCACAAGGTTGGAAAAGAACTTTAAGATCAGGGAGTCCAACTGCTCCTGTCCTGTGCTGAACCATACCCCTGAGCACCTCATCTCCCCTCTGTTAAACACAGCCAGGGGTGGGGACTCAGCCCCCTCCCTGGGCAGCCTGTGCCACAGCCCCACAACTCTGCCAGGGAAGAACTTTTCCCTCACATCCAAGCTGACCCTGCCCTGGAGCAACAAAACCACTCTGGTTGCTGCATAGAACCCTGAATCTTCAAACAGCAGCAGACAGGTATATGGGATGCTCTTCATTAATTAATGAGGTACCAGGAGGGGTCAAGGATAAAGCCACCAGGGCTTGTACTGGCAGAACAGGGAGGGAAGTTTTCCCAAAAGCTTTGTCCAGCTGCTGCAAACCCCACACTGCTGTTTCATGTCAGGCACCCTAGTACCTGTTGTGCTTTTAATGTGTGCTGGCCATGCACCTACCAGAATTTTTGGTAGTTTTGGTGGGTTTTCTGACAGTACAAGCAAAAGCACCAACACTGGCCCAGTGAAGCCAGAGCTTGTTTTAGGGAAGGCAAGACAAACAGTAATACATGTATCTATCTCATATGGTCAGAATTTGAAGGCAACAAATTGTTTACCTAACATGAACAGAATCACAGAGTCACAGAATCACAGGGGTTGGAAGGGACCTCCAGAGATCATGGGGTCCAACCCCCTGCCAAAGCAGCTCCCTAGGACAGGGCACACAGGTCAGTGTCCAGACAGGGCTGGAATCTCTCCAGAGAAGGAGACTCCACACCCCCTGGGCAGCCTGTCCCAGGGCTCCCTCACCCTCATATTTTACAGGTGCCAATGGCCACTGCTTTGCTCGGGGACTGGCAGCTGCGGGACACGTACCTGCTCCCTCTCTTGAACCTCTGTGAGCATCACGATGGTGTGACACTTCCACTCCCACACCATCCTCCAGAAATCCTCCACCGTGTGCGGAAGGGGTCCCTGCGTGGCAATGAAGTAATCCTTCTGGCGATAGCCCTGCGGAGAAACACCGGCACCCCGCACGTCACCCCAAGGGAGCCTGTCACAATGGGACAGGTGCTGCAAGGCAGGGACACCGAGCCCACCCTGGTCCCGCTCTCTGCCCGAGGGGCAGGACAGAAATCCCTCCCAAGTCACAATCCTGGGGTGCATTTTAGGGCTCTGCAGAGCTGTGGCTGAAGCAGCAGCAGCAGCAGGCAAGCCGAAGGACACGACAAGCGGCAGCTCCGCTTTCCCCCGGAGCGGGCATTGCTCTCCATTAGACAGAGCTGCCCTTCTATGGCCACACCGACCCGCCTCACAGCCCCAGTGCCTGTGGTCCTCAGCCCCCAACGGGGTTTTACTGCTTACAGACTGAATGAATCCTCACAAGACACGGTGGGAGCAGCTGCCCAGATTCCACCAGGAAGCCAAGTCAGGAATTAGCACAGGTCTGCCCAAGCAAATGCCAGCTCCCAGGCACCGTCAGAGCCTTGCCCTGTGCTGAACAGGGAATCTTCTCTCTTCTTCCCTCAGAAAAGCCCAAATTTACATCCCTCAACCCAAAGGCAGGGAACAGATCGGTTGGCTGTCAGGTTTACAGCTCATTTGTTTCACTGCCCGTATTTTTTAGAACACAATGAAAGCCTTAGTTTAGAAACCTAATGAGAAGGACGTTAAAGTTACACAAAATAATATAAAATTGACACCCCCCCCCAGATAAGAAATTTCTTTGGAATACATAATCCAAACTCAAACAGATCCCATAATGTTCCTCCTCAGCCAAGGTGGCTGCATCTCTTTAAACAGGCTCAGCAGTGATGGCAAAATATTCCACTTGCAATTTAAATCCACCCAGTGTTTCTATACGTACATCTATGAAGGAAGCGTTGATGTAGTCCGTATATTCCTGCCCTCTTTTCATTGACAGAATCACTCTATTAAAGTCATCTGAAAAAAAGAAAAAGCCTGTTCTTGCTCCTGCTTAACTGCACCTTGACTGCTCTGCTGCTGCATTTAGAAACAGACCTGACAGACTCTGTGATGTGAGAACCAAAGAGTGTCTGAAAGATCTTATCGAGAGGATTTAGGCACCATGGAGGAGGGTGCTAGCTTGTCTGCTCTCTTGTTTCTCCATTCACACAGGAGATGGCCAACAAGGTTTCACTTTCAGGCACAGACCTAACGGTGCTGCTACCCCCAACCTCCATCCCAAAGTAAGTCCTGACCGTGCCACACTTAAATCCATCAAGTAAAAAACCCAAACCAAGCAAAAATCATTAAACTGCCCACAGAGGTTTTATGCTGGTGTTGGGCTTTGTAAGGAGAGGACAGCGCTGGCTGGAGCAGGAAGTCCTCTAGAAACCAGAACAGATATGTCTGCAGAGAGGACAACAAACCCAAGGGGGAGGCTAACAGAAACACCCCCCAAAATGCATCTACAAGCTAAAAACAAACCAACACCAAACACGACCACTCCGGACAGCCCAACGGGTTTTGAAAGCATTTGAATTTTCCAACAGAGAAGTAAAACCTTCTTCTCTTTAGGACAGACACAGCAATTATTTGCCAAATTGCAATTTCCAGCCACAGGCAGGACCTCTGCTCTTGAGTTATCCTGACAGAGCTGCTGCGGTTTGAGCTGTGCTGTCTCAGTGTGGAGGTATCTACACGTGTACTCATGGCAGCCTCAGGATAACCAGGTATTTCTAGCCCTTGTTTCTATAGGCCTGCAGCTGAGCTCTTACATGGGATAATCTGGATGACTCTTGCTTTCTTCATATTTGCTGGAAGATTCCCAGTTCTCATGTTTTCCTTCATTATTCGGACATTTGTTAGCTTCTGCAACAAAACACATGGATGAGGATGAGAACTGGGACCAGAAGTGGTTCTTACCCATCGCCTCTGATACTCAGGGGGTTCCCAAGTGACTTCACCGGGTGCCCAAAGCGCCATCCAACCCGGCCTTGAGCCCTGCCAGGGATCCAGGGGCAGCCCCAGCTTCTCTGGGCACCCTGTGCCAGGGCCTCCACCCTCCCTGGGAAGGATTTCTGCCTCCCAGCCCCTCTCCAGCTGCCCCCCTGCAGCTGAAGGCTGTTCCCCCGGGGCCTTGACCCCATCCCTCTCCAGCTCTCCCAGCCCCCTCAAGGGACTGGAAGGTCATTACTGCTGTGATTACAATCTGTCCAGAGTATTAGATCTCCGGTGGGTTGGTCCTGACTCCTGTGCTCTCCCTGCAGCACAGCTCCCGGTTTCTGGCCTAACAAGGCTGCCCAAGTTTCTGGACCACAGCACACCAAACCCCACAGCCTGGCCCCTGGACTGGGCACTGGTGAGGCTGCACCTCAAGTGCTGGGTCCAGTTCTGGGCTCCTCACCATCAGAAGGACATGGAGGTCCTGGAGCGAGTCCAGAGAAGGGCAACCAGGCTGGGGAAGGGGCTGGAGGGCAAATCCTCTGAGGAGCAGCGGAGGGAGCTGGGGGTGTTCAGCCTGGAGAAGAGGAGGCTGAGGGGAGACCTTCTCCCCACCTCCCCTGCCCTGCCAGGAGGGTGCAGAGAGGTGGGGGATGGTCTCTGCAGCCAGGGGACAGGAGATGGGACAAGGGGCAATGGGCTCAAGCTGTGCCAGGGCAGGGTCAGCTCAGCTGGGAGGGAAAAGTTCTTCCCTGGCAGAGTTGTGGGGCTGTGGCACAGGCTGCCCAGTTCCAGCTTCTGCTGGTGAAGGGACTGATATCCCCATGATTTGTTTGGCATGCCCTGACAGCAGAAGACAAACGCTGCTTTCGCCCCAATGATGATTTTTATGGTATCCATTGCACACCTGGCATGTATGTGCTGGGCACTGTCAGGAATGTGTCTCAATTCCTGTAAAATCTCTAGTATGAGCCACAAACTATTAAAAAAAAAAGCCCCTACCCTCTGAGAAATCACTGTGCAGCCACCCTCTAACACTGTGTTCAGCAGACTGTATGCCAGAGACTCTCACACCGGTTACTACACAGCTCTACCCTCTGGCTGTAGGAGGGCTTGGTGCTCCTGGCCCATCCAAATCCTTTTCAGGATACACCTTTGAACCCAGCATTTCTCCCTGCACCTTACTGCAGCCTTGCTGGCCTGGCAGGCAGCAAAAGTAAACCTAGAAATTCCAGTAAAAGCCAAATACTCAGCATTTTCATTTGCTTCCTTTCCTCAGACAGACCAATACTTCTGAGTTTTGAACTTGTTGCCTTATCAGCAGGCGTATTTTGATATCACTTTGTTTCCCTAGTTTCCAATTAAATTAGCCCTTTAAAGTAAAGGGAGAACCCCAGTTAACCCCTGAGTGTCTCAGCGCTCCAGACCTATGTACAGAACAAACATTTCAGTGCAGCAGATGTCACAGAACAGTTGTAGCTGTTGCCTCAGGACAGTGAAGTCTGTTTGAAACCCTGATCGCAGCCAGCAAGGCTGCCTTGGAAATAATCATAGAATCACAGAATGGCATGGGTTGGAAGGGACCCCAAGGATTGTAGAGCTCCAACCCCACAGGCAGGGCCACCAACCTCCAGGCCTGGAGCTACACAAGGTTGCCCAGGGCCCCATCCAACCTGGCCTTGAACACCCCCAGGGACGGGGCATCCACTACTTCTCTGGGCAGCCTGTTCCAGTACCTCACCACTCTCCCTGGGAAGAACTTCCCCTAGTATCTCCTCTAACCCTTCCCTCCTCCAGCTTCACTCCATCCCCCTTGTCCTGCCATTATCTACCCTTTTAACAAGCTGATTCCCCTCCTGTGTCTCTGCTCCCTTCAGGGACTGGCAGGCTGCNTGCAATGAGGTCCCCCTGCAGCTTTCTCTTCTCCAGGCTGAACCAGCCCAGCTCCCTCAGCCTCTCTTTGTAGGGCAGCTGCTCCAGCCCTCTGAGCATCCTCGTGGCTCCTCTGACCCCTCTCCAACAGCCCCACATCTTTCTTGTATTGGGGGCCCCAGCTCTGGACACAGGACTCCAGCTGGGGCCTCCCCAGGGCAGAGCAGAGAGGGACAATCCCCTCCCTGTCCCTGCTGCCACCCCTCTGCTGATGGAGCCCAGGATCCCATTGGCCTTGCGAGCTGCAAGAGCCACTGCTGGCTCAGGGGAAGTTTCTCACCCACCAAAGAGCTACCAAACCAAAGCAGATCACAGACTCACAGAGTTGTAGGGGTTGGCAGGGGGGCCTCCCGAGGGCAGAGTAAAGAACCAGAATCAAGAGCTGTCCTGGCTTCCACCACCAGACAGAAAAGCTTTGTTACTTGTTTCCCCTCCTGACAGGTCTGGATATTCAGCACAGGTTGTGTGAAGTTCTCTAGCATCAGCCAGCACGGAGTTAACACATTGGAAATGAGGAGTACTGTAATCCAGCTCCCTCTTCCAGCATTATCTGATCTGGCCTCTGGTGCCAAACCACAAGAACAATTAAGAACAATTCCACTTCTCTTTGGGAAACAAACAACAAGCACAGAGCAAAAAGGGCCATAAGGGAGGTGGCTCTGAATGAGCATTGGCAGAACAGGATGTTAAGCAAGGCCCCACTCACCCAACCTCCCGTTCTGAGGGGCTGTTTCTTTTCAGGTGACACCTGTCCTGCTTTTGAAGCATCTTTTTGGCTGAGCTGCTGCCATGCTTAGAAACCCCACAGCAAAGGGCTTTCACACTCACCTTAAATTCCTCTTCTAGCCCTATTTTGACGAGGTTTGGCGCCGCGTTGTGCGATGTTTGTAGGTGTTTTTCTAGGGATGACACATCCAGCTCCGTGTCACCGTAGAGGTAGTATTCAAGTAAGGCTTGATAGATGAAGGAGTACTGCATCTGGAACCAACAAAGAAGTAGATAAGCATACCAAGAAGCAAGGAAGTGAAGCTATGGGTTCTGGTGCTATTATCCATCTCATTTGGCTAGAATCTATTCATTATTAAAATATATCTTAAGTTAAACTGGAGTTTTCCTGTGGCATCATCACGTTCTCTAAAATTCCACATGGGGAAACCTGGATGTGACCCCTACAGATAACGTGCTTTACAGTGGTCCTCACTGCCCTACCCACTTCTACCTGCTTCCCCAGCCCCATCCTTCTACTGGGCCTTGTTCACTTGCCAGTTATCCAGGTGCTCAACCGAGCGGGACATACTAGGATGCTTATCAAGGGCAGAAATACAGAAGTATACCCTTCACTGACCACAAAAGGTTGTCATTCCAACCCAGGAAAGTCCACTTACGTCTGTCTGCACCATCTGTGGACGCTGATTTCGGATCCTGGAAACAAACTCAAAGACATCAACCTTCTGCTCGGCGTGCATCATGTCTATTATGGCGTCTATCACGATGAACGTGCCTGTGCGGCCCACACCAGCGCTGGAAAAGCAAGCAAAAGACAAAGCCCAGCTGACTCATTGCAGCCTTCTAGTCCCCAAAGGGAGCAGAGAAACAGGAGGGCAATCAAAGGGCAGACACTGGCAGAACAAGGGGGATGGAGTGAAGCTGAAGGAGGGAAGGGTTAGAGGAGATATCCGGGGGACGTTCTTTAGAGAGAGAGTGGTGAGGGGCTGGAACAGGCTGCCCAGAGAGGGGGTGGATGCCCCGTCCCTGGGGGTGTTCAGGGCCAGGTTGGCTGGGGCTCTGGGCAACCTCGTGTAGCTCCAGGCCTGGAGGTTGGTGTCCCTGCCTGTGGCAGGGGGGTTGGAGCTCTATGACCCTTGGGGTCCCTTCCAACCCAGACCATTCTATGATTCTATGACACAGCTAGTTCAGCCCTGCTTCCAAAGCACTGATTGCCACGGTACTTCTTGCTTTTGGCTCCTCAGTGCTTTAGCCTCCTACTGTATGCATCCAGAAAGGACTAAATTGTGCCAAAGGGTCCCTTCCAACCCCGACCAGTCTATGATTCTATGAGTGACAGGCATTGCTCCAGCAATGACATGTTGCTGTTCATACCGGGCTGAAATACTCAACGTGAAACCCAAACTTTTATTCTTTGCTTTAACAATGATGGCCAAAAAAGGGTGTGTGAGTTTTTACTGGAAAACATTGCCTCTTATCAGCTCAAAAATGATGAGATCAAAATTATACTAGGAAAGACCTTTGGGAAAAATAAATTTGGCTTGGCTAGCTGCGATGATTTGGTCTAAAATGAATTTTTAATTATTTTTCCTTAATTTACATCCCATCTGATTGTTTCCTGTCACACACTACTTAGAGAACAGTTACTTCTTACCAGTCCTGCACTTCCTAACACACTGCCATCCCAAAATACTTCCTTTTTTATTAAATACCCCTCGACAGCCACGAGAGGGAGTATCATCATTATAAATTACACCACTCCCACGACTTTCAGCTCTTCCTTTCAGAGGAAAAGGGCATGGCATCCTGTGCTGGGCATTAATAGCTCTCCTCTAACCTTCTGTTAGCTCCCTTGGTACAGAAACTGCTGTGATGTCCTCAAACACCTTCTGGAATGCGACAAAAACAAATGCTCCCCCCATCCCAGCGTGCCCGAAGATGCAGGTTAATTTTCAGCCAGGAAATGTAAGGTTTTAAATAACACCAGGGAAAAAAGTAGTAAAATTCCATGCACAGCACAACTGAGATCATAAGTACACCCAGATGCCTCTAAGAGCAACCACCTCCTGGCAGCAAAGCCCCCCAACCTCCTGTTCCAGAGGTGCAGAGATTAGCAGGCCCAGGGAGCCCCAGGGATCTCCATGGAAATGTCACTAAGTTCTTCCCAGCAAACAAGTCCCCTGCAACCTTCAGCTTGCTGTTTCCCTCATGTTCAGTCAGCAGTTTGGGAGGTTGCCTCTCTCCTTGCTTACCATGCCCTGACCCAGCGTCCCCACCCCTCTGTGGCCTCTGACTACAGGCCAGCCCTCAGTAGCCAAGGCTCCTTCCCCTCTCACTTCCTTTCATTCACATTTGACCTCTGCCACTGCAGACGAGTCCACCTCCAGTCCTGCTGTCTTGACTCTCAGTTTCCAGGGATTTCACCTATTCCTGATCCATCCTGGAAACCATCACGTGGGCTGCTCATCGCCAGTTGGCACTTCTCCTTAGGCCAAAGGCCCTTCTTTAGGGCCACGAAGATGATCAGGGGGCTGGAGCACCTCTGCCATGAAGCCAGGCTGAGAGAGTTGGGCTTGTTCACCCTGGAGAAAAGAAGGCTCCAGGGAGACCTAATTGTGTCCTACCAACACTTAAAGGGGTCCTACAGGAAAGTGGGAAAGGGGCTGCTCACCAGGGATTACAGGGACAAGACAAGGGGGAATGGCTTCAGGCTGGAAGAGGGCAGGGTTAGATTAGATGTTAGGAAGGAATTCTTTACTCTGAGGGTAGGGAGGCCCTGGCACAGGGTGCCCAGAGAAGCTGGGGCTGTCCCTGGATCCCTGGCAGGGTTCAGGGCTGGGTTGGATGGGGCTTTGGGCACCCTGGGCTGGTGGGGGGTGTCCCCGCCCATGGCAGGGGGTTGGAAATAGATGATCTCTGAGGTCCCTTGCAACCCAAAGCAGCCTGTGATTCAATGCTCAGTCCTGCGTGCTTTCACCCGTTGAGCCCCGCACTCAGCTTCCTCACTTCTCTCCCCTTTGCAGACACAGTCCCTTCTTGCACTTCCTCGTTCCCTCCCTGTGCCTGTCCCCAAGGTGCCTCACTTCAGATCAGTGCTGAATTCAATCCTTCACCTTCCCACTAAAGCTGGTGACTTCACAACCCCTTGGGAGCTCCCTGCTTTTTTCCATGCCGCTATCCATCTTCACCCCACACCAGGATGTCCCCTCACTCAGCTATTCCTCTCTGTAGCTTCCTGCTCACCAAAAAAACATATTCCTGAAAACTTCTGGGGGAAAAGAAAAACAAGACCTGGCAGAAAAAACCTGGTGTTGCTCTCCCTGCTTTTATCTGCTCTTCCTGGCTTCCAAATGCTGACTTAGTGTCTTACCAACTTCCACCCAATCCCGACAGAGCCGCTTTTGCTCAGAATGCCTGGGCGACCCTCTTACAAAAGCTCACTAAAAATGGACTCTTACTCACTACTGATGAGTTTCCCTTTCCTTTTTTTTCCTCCACAATTCAATAGTGTCACATCCTGAACTGTGGCGGAAATGAAGTGTCACCTCTCTGGTTCTGTATTTCCAGAGCAGGCCGCAGCCCTGCGCTAGGCCCCAGCCCTGCGCTAGGCCCCGGTGCTGACACACACGGCTGTCACCTCATGTCGTGGGACCACCCCACTCACATCTCTCCAGGTTTCTAGTATGATGGTTTATACTTCCCTGTATTTTGCCTCAGCTGACTGAACTGAGGGTGGAATTTCCTGTCGGGGCAAAACAAAGCTCACACCCACCGCGAGCCCCCCCAGAAAGGTTTTAAAGGCAAAAATAGTGTGGGTTTCTCAAAGGAAAGACTACATGAGGCAACGAGAGGTCGTCTTTTTAACTCTTTAAACCTTTCCTGTGTGGCAGCTGGGAGAGAAGGTGAATCCCAGCAAGGCAAGGTCTGGATGGAAATGATGAAGGGAAAAAAAAAGCTGGCTTGGTCAGGACAAACACGCTCTTTTTCAACAGTACAGGCTTTGAGGGCTCTTGCAGAGTATTTCTAGTTGTCAGCAACAAATACACGAGTCTACAACCATTTCCTTTCAAAGAAACCCCAGCAGAACCGAGCTGCTAGTCCTCTCTTTTAATCCATCCCAACCTCACTGCAAGCATGGCTCCTCAGAAGACACCGCTTGCTCAGCTCAGAGCTCACAGTTGCTATAGAGATCCCAATTACTCTTTTAAAAACTGCTTTGGAGTGTGCAGTTTCGTTAATGTAAGATTACCAACAGTTGAGGACAAGCCTTTACTATAGGAGGAAGTTGGTGTGAGGCTGGCTGAGTGGGAACATGCTCTGGATTGGTACGCAGGACATTTTTTAAATCACAGCCTTTAAATGCAAGTCTTTATTCCAAACTTTGGAGGCATTTAACAGACACCCCAGCAAACTGCAGTTTTATTGTGGGAGACGTGGGGGATGAATTCTCAGCGGAGCATTTAGCAGCAAAGGGCAGAGATTTGTATTACAAGCCTGTTCTTCTGACAAAGGACAAATTTATACCAAACACCGGGCATCGCTCTGGGATGAAAACCAAGCCAAACCAAGGATTTCTGTTGGAATGTTAAAGTGACAGCAAGGAAGGACAGCTCTTTTGAGGTTGGTTTTACCCAGGGCCCTCAAAAAACTCCACATATGATTGCCCTTTATAAATATAAACACAGAAGTAAATATATATGTAGACACACAAACTTTGCAGCCTATGACCAGAAGATTAAAATTTAGCCTCAATATGCTACACATACGTCCAAGGCCAAGCTATGAGAACAGCTAGAAGAGCACATACGTACCTACAGTGAACCACAATTGGTCCAGCATGAGCAGGATTCAACGTTTTGACCTTCTTCAGGAATTTCAGCATCCCAATAGGTGTGAAAGGCACCCCAAAATCAGGCCAGCTGGTGAAGTGAAGCTGTGTAACAAGCCTGGGAGCTTTACAGCCGTCATGAAGCTGCAGGGAACACACAGAGCCTGAGTTTGACATTTTGTGTTTCATGTAAAGATTTATAAACAAGCTGCCATGGTTATTTATTATTTTAATTAACTGCAACACTTAGAGCCAGCTCCAGGATTAGTAGCTTACAGTGTATGTAAAATACAACCACAGAGTGGATTTACCATACGTTGTTCAAATGAGTCTTTGCAGTGAAAATGGGGATAATCCCAGGATTGCAAAGAGTGAGACTTGCAGTTTTTGTTAATAATGGATCAAATCTTAACTCCTTTTTCACTTCCAAAGTCCTCACGATGCGTCTTTCAGCAGCCTCAGACAGAACTCACAAAATTCAGTCTAACTGCTCCAGATCTGCTCTGCTATGAGATGCCAAGGGCCAGCCTTCGCTGGATCACACATGAAAAACAGAAGGGCTGCACCTCTAACAGCCAACCACTGCCAGTTCCATGACCTGCTCCTCACAAATAGAAGAGAAGACACTAGAGAAGCAACCTCTGCAGAGCCCAGCACCGTTTCACCTGCACTCACTAGCTACAACCTGTTCTTAAGGTTGGGAAGTGTATCTGTCTGATGAGCTCTGAAGCTGTCTGCCAGGGTCAAGGCTGTTTCTTTCCAACTGGAGAAAGCCAACTGGTTTTGTGACATTACCTGGTCCCCACCAAATGAATCCATCCCTATTCAGAGGGGTGCTGAGCTCTCCAGCTATACGTGTTTAGCACTTCTCACCAGTGTGTAGTAGACATGGTGGTGTGTAGTAGACGTGGTGGTGTTGGGTTGCCAGTTGGACTTGATGATCTTAGAGGTCTTTTCAAACCTTAAAGATTCTATGATGCTATATTGTTTTTGGTCTTCAATCTGAGTTAGATGGCAGTTGCATTGCCAATGCTGTGCTTGTAAAGCCCTGCCTTTAAGAGCTGAGGATCTCTAGCAATTTCTAGCCTCCCATACAAGGCTACACACTGCAGATAGCAGCAAAGTCATCCCACCACCTCTCTTCTCATCTAAAGAGTTAACTCATGCAAGAGGCTAAGGGTGCAAGAGGAATCAAGCTGTAATGCTGTCTGACATTGGCCATCTAATGTCTACTACGAGTACATGGACATATCCAAGTTGCTCATTTATTTATCCATGCAATTTGTCCCAGGAAAGGGAAGGAGTCTGGCTGCATACTCCCTCCCAAATGGTCATGAGGAATGACTTTGTGTGGCCCCTGGCTACAGACAAGAAGAAACCAAGCAGAACCTCTTGCAACCTATTAAACTGCAGCAGACGTCGTGCGTGCCGACGGGCAGAGCTTGCTCACCTGCCTAGGAGAGGTGCCTCACCTTTCTCAACCTGCAAATACATTTAACTCATTTCCCTCATTTCTTTAAAGCAAATACATGAGATCTCAATAATGTGCTTTGGAAAAGAAAATGAAGAGCCAGCAAGAGCATTCTCACTCCTTACCGACTGGACGCAGAACTTGCGGATGGTGTAGTCCACCAGAACAATACAGTCTTCCACCGACACCCGGATACTGCCGTAGGTCCAGCACCCCTGGTCAGGCCAGTACTGGTAACATTTTTCCTGTACAAACAAACAGGGAGTTTTACACCACTGAGCCTGCTGTCACCATTGGTCACTCACAAACTGTGACCCGCAATGCAAGAAAGATGTGGGGCTGTTGGAGAGGGGTCAGAGGAGCCACAGAGATGCTCAGAGGGCTGGAGCACCTGCCCTACAAAGAGAGGCTGAGGGAGCTGGGCTGGTTCAGCCTGGAGAACAGAAGGCTGCAGGGGGACCTCGAAGCTCTGGATGCATTCAGTGAGACCTGTGAGGCAGTCCTCATCTGGAGTCATCAGGGACATCCCTGTCTAACTGGTTGGGCTGCTTGGATTGGGAATGGGCTCATCTTACAGACTCCGTTTGCAAGCAATGCTGTACTTGCAGTATATAGACATCACTCTTGTGAAGGGACAGACCAAGAATGCCTGTCCTTGTACCTGTGGGGAGCTGACAGCACAGCCATTACCTTTGCTTCACTGTAAAAAACACATAAAATCGGTATGAAGGTCCATTGTCCCATCAGTAGGGCACATGATGCCCCACAAGTGGTCCTCCATCTCCTTCCCAAAGCCATCTCTTGCTGCTGATCCCTGTGTCCCCACTGGCAGGAGAGGTTCCCTCTGGCAAGGAAAGCCCAGCTCTCAGGCATCACACTGCTTCTATCTCCTCCCTCACCACGCTCCAACACCCACCATGGAAACAAAGGAGTTTTTCCCCAGGCTTACATTTTTGAGTACTTATATTTATTTCCAATAAGGATGAAGAATACTCAGGGGGGGCACGCTGTCCCTCAGAGGAAAAAAGAAATTATTAAAAAGCATTTTGAATATTTGTGATGGTTGTTTCCTTCATGAAGTTCAAAGGTTCACGGGTGTCCCAGTGATCAGCCAGTGCTTGTGAAAAGTCTTGCACAATGGGAGGGGCAAAGGAGGGCTGGGGAAGGAACAGCATCACTCTCACAAGCAGCAGCTTTGGCTTTTAACTCTTTAGTGCACGTGTCAGGAAGAATTTTGCTACCTCATACTGGGAAGAATGAGTCGTTTTTATCTCCACTTGTAACTGAACGGGCCCAGGAGAGCAGCCTTGGGCTATGGGCTACACAGGACAAAATCAGCTACTGGGTTTTTCTCCCTTTCTTAATCAACACCATGAATTTGTATTTTGGAAAGGAAGATACTTCATGAGCAGAAACTCGGATGTGGTAACTGGGACTGGAGGAGGAAGTGGTCAGAAAGGTGACTGGCCAGATGCTGAGCAGCCACGACAGCTTGTGGAGCAGAGACACATCCCTGAGCAAACCCCAAGCTCGTTACCTCTTTTCTTTCTTTCAGGTTGGTCAACATGACAATAACAGCTGACTTCTGCTCCCATATCATCCTCCAGAAATCGTTGACTGTCTCTTGCTTCGGTCCTGCAGACAGAACAGAGCTTTGCTCAAGACACAGCCCAGCACTAACACCCCCCACCCACACGCTGGGTGCCTCCCCCTACCCGTGCTCACTACACACTGCTCACCTATTTCTTTAAAAAAAATAATTAAAAATCCTATTTTCTTTTACAGGATCTGCTATCTCCTCTCCTGAAATACCATTATTGCTCTGATGCTTTAGGCAAGTCTCTTGCTCAGCACAGTATTGGCCAGCAGTGGGTTTTAATTCCACTTTAACCTATAAATCCCACCTCCCATCAAGCCACGATCTGCAGCTGAAAACAACCTCTAAAGCACGCCTTGAATTAAATACATTCAGCCCTAAGATGGACAGAACAGGGAAATGAAAAGCATTTACCTTGTGCTGCTATGAATTTATTCTTATCCTTGTAACCCTATGGAAATAAACACCACAGCAGTTAAAAAAGGGAAATATCAATGTATGCTGGCAGAAAATCACTTGGTTAATTCATAGGCAAAGTTGGCAGTTTGGCCAACAGTGGGAAACTCTCAACTTACATCTATATATGAGGCATTGATATAGTCTGAAGGTGGGACTCCATCAATTTGGGTCAGAATCACTCTGGAATGGTCATCTGGAAGAAAAAACATTAAAAGCACGTTTGCACATCTGGTAGCCTTCCTTGCACAGAGGAGGCCAAGCTAAGCACGCATATCCCAACCCAGCTCTCTCCTTGTTCTCATGGAGAAACTTCCTCCACAGACTTCTTGCTTTGCTCCCACACGTAAGAATCACTGGAACCACCCCTCTAAAACACTCCAAGTCCAAACTTTGCCATATTTGATTGCCCAAAACTAATCCAAGGTGCCACAATATCCACTTGACATAAGGAAATTTGTCTGAAGCCCGTGGGAGCTAAGGCTTTAGAGCATGGCCCCTGGAAAGGGCCACAGAAAAACCTAGAAGATGATGGTCAGTACTGGAGACTTGTCACAGCAGGACAGGTTCTGCCCCAACACCACATGAAGAACATTTATGAGCAGCAAAATTGTATGACTTGACTACTTTCAGCAACGTTACTACAGGTTTGCTCCGTGCTGGAGTTAAATGTCCGAGTTGAAAGACAAGGGGATTTCTTACATGGCAGGATGTTAGGATATCTGTTCTTCTCCCTGTTTTCTTCCTTATTTGCCATTTCAAACGATCCCTGCACGCATCCTGCTGTCAAGGACTGAAAGACAAAAGGACACCAAAGCCACTGAGTTAGAGAACAGGTAACTGTTGACCACGCAGGACCTAGGGAAGACCCACATCACCTCACGCCCAGCGGCATCAAACGCGGTTTCTTCCTTTCCCCAGCAGCTTTCCTTCCTCTATAACAGGAAACCACGTCCTGGCAGATATTTTTTTCACTACAGAGAGCGAGTTCAGCAGGGTTTTTTGGGGAAAACGAAATGATTTTCCCACCAGAGATGGCAGTTAGAGAGGATTGTTAAAGCCTGAGCTGCTGCTTCAAGCTGCCATCTGCCGCGGTGATTCACAGCGCCGTGACCCAGCCGCACGGATGCTCCATCGAGCTCGGCTCCAACAGCTACTTATAGCAGGAACAGTTGGTTTGATAACATAAATAGAGTTTGATTGTTAAATAGCTCCACTGCTACGAATGTGAAATATCAAGTGTCTTGTTGAGATCCACAGGTGAAGGCCCAACGCTGGCAGAGAGGGAAGGAGAGGAGGGGGAAAAAATGAATCCCAAGGTTTTTCGGCTGAAAGTCGCTGTGCAAGCACAAATTCTGCAGGGAATCAGCAAGATGTAGGACTGTGGATAAATTTAGTCAAGCTTAAAAAAAAAACCCAACCCAACACAGTCTTGCAGAGCAATCAAAGCAAAGGAAGGAATGGAGAGGAAGAGGTGAAGATGAAAACAAGGAGGGGACTGAGGTGGAGCCTCTCCACCTCCACGTGGAATCACAGAATCTAAAAGCATCAAGTCCAAGCATCTAACTCTAAAAGCATCAAGTCCAAGCATCTGTCCAACACCACTAAACCATGTTCTGGAGCACCACATCTACGTGTGTTTTGAACCCCTCCAGGGATGGTGACTCCACCACCTCTGTGGCAGCCTGGTCCAATGCTTGGCTGTTCTTCCAGTGAAGGAATTTTTCCTACTACCCAACCTAAGCCCCCCCCAACACAACTTGAGACCATGTCCTCTCATTCTACAGCTAGTCACTTGCAAGAGGAGATCAACCCCCATCTCACTACACCCTCTTTCCAGGGAGTTGTAGAGAGTGATAAGGTCTCTGCTCAGCCTTCTCTTCTCCAGGCTGAAGAAGCTGCTGAGATGCCACCACGGGGGTCAGGTGGACGAGCTCAGGCTGTGCTGGGGAGCCCAGGGCAAGGGGAGCATCAGAAAAGGCACCGTGTTCCATCAGAAGCCATGGCATGTGGTTCCTGCCCTGTGCTTTTAGCCACCAACAGCATAAGTGAGAATCCAATTTAATACATTTCCTTTACCAAACTCCTAAACCCCAGTGTTGGGTCCCACTGGGGTGAAACCCCAGCATTTTGGGACCACACAACTGCCTCCTCTCACCCTTCTCCTACCTCCCACCGCCCAGTCTGAATCACAAAGGGAAGTAACAGGAAGCAGCTCTGAGAGTGAAGTGACCATCCCTGCCCAGCCTGGAGGAGAGCAGGGCTTGGAATTTCCCCCTAAACCCAGCAATCTGTGTTCTCAGGGTGAGGTTGGGTAAAAGGGGGTGAGGGGAGGACTCCTCCTCCTCCACCACAGAGGAAATGGCAACATGTATTTGTGGGTTGGTTTGTTTTTGTTTGTGTTTAGTATCACTTCAACTTGTGAAAGGAAGGAGAAGGTTAAATGAGAAGAGAGCTGCTGGGAGCAAAGGGCTTCATTCCTCACATGAATGGAGATGGTGGTTTTGCTAATTAAAAATACATTTACAGTTTAGAAAACACAGCAAATTAATTTATGTTGCACATGAGAAGAAGTAATTAGCACTTCAAACATGATTTCTTCAAACTTCAAAAGTCAGGCAACAAATTCACAGCATCACAAGGTTGGAAAAGGCCTTTAAGATCATCAAGTCCAACCGTTCCTGTCCTGTGCTAAACCAGATCCCTGAGCACCTCATCTCCCCTCTGTTAAACACACCCAGGGGTGGGGACTCAACCCCCTCCCTGGGCAGCCTGTGCCACAGCCCCACAACTCTTTCAGTAAAAAGTTTCCCTCCAAAGAGTCACAAAGTTCTGCACAGAGGAGGCTACGAAGATGCTGAAGGGCCTGGAGCATCTTCCCTGTGAGGAAAGGCTGAGTGAGCTGGGGCTGTTCAGCCTGGAGAGAAGAAGGCTGAGAGGGGATCTGATCAATGGGTAGCAGCATCTTAAGAATGGGATGCAGGGGGAAATGGCCAGCCTCTTCTCAGTGTCTGTGGGGACAGGACAAGGGGCGATGGGCTCAAGTTGGAGCACAGGGAGTTCCCCCCCAATCTGGGGAAGAACTTCTCCCCAGTGAGGGTGAGGGAGCCCTGGGACAGGCTGCCCAGGGGGTGTGGAGTCTCCTTCTCTGGAGAGATTCCAGCCCTGTCTGGACACCGACCTGTGTGCCCTGTCCTAGGGACCCTGCTTTGGCAGGGGGTTGGACCTGTTGATCTCTGGAGGCCCCTTCCAACCCCTACAGCTCTGTGATTCTGTGATCTCCCCAGGAGAGGTGGTCATCTCTGGCAAAGCCACCCCTCCATTCCCTGCTCCCAACTCCTGCGAGGCCCTGACACCTCCCTGGAAACCTCCAACCACTCGAAGAGGGTTTTGAACCCTGGGTGCAAGGACACAGCCCGTTTTGCTGCTCCCAGCCATCTTCAGAGGGGAGGATGTGATTCATCAGGGATGAGCTTCCTCACATCCTCTCCATAACCCCACGAAATCACAAGGAGCTGATGAGTCCGGTGGTGCTGGGTCATCTGCTCCCCCAACCTCATCCCTGCCCTTCACAGGAGTCCTGCAATCTCTCTGAAGCTCCTGAAGGACTCAACCTACCCCAGCATAAACACATCTTCTCCTTTTAGTTTTCTTTTCCTCATGGGATGAGCCAGAATGAGCCTTAATCAAGTCAAAATTAAAATTTCAAAAGCAAATTCATCCAGGAAGCTTTCCAGACCTTAATCTGAAAACCCAGGAGGTACCACGAACTTCAGCCATCCAGCTCCTCTTGCATTATGGGTGATAACCAGAGGTAGAACTGATTTCCAAGGACCATACAGTAAAGAGAGTTGGGTTGGGGTTTTTTTATGTTTTCTTTAATTTTTTCCTGTAGAGAAAGTACATGCTCTGCCCAGTGCAGGAGGAGATGCTGCTGTTTTGGGCAGTGCACGAGTGCAACAAGTGCAAGGCACATCTCTGGGGTAGTTTAGGCTTTAAGGAGAACCCAAAAGTATGGGAGAACACCATTAATCACATCAATCTAGGAGAGCTGTCCTCAAAAATTTGCCAAAATGCCCTTTTAAGCCTAAATCTGTTTCAATTTCCCAATGGAGCCCCTGTATCTGCATCCTGGAGATGCAGGATTTGGCAGTGACAGCTGTGAGGGACAGGTACAAACGGAACCTCAGCTGGTGGGAGGGTGGAGCTGAGCACTGGGGGATGCTCTGAGGGTGAGGTTGTCATGCCAATGCCTTTGTGCCCAAGGGTCCTGATATCCCAACCCCTTTTCCTCCCTGTGCTGCTGTAACAGAGTTCTGTTTGCCACCTTTCCTGGTTTAGGCTCCAATACCCGTCACACTGATTTCCAGCTGCCTGTCACCCTTCCTTTCCTGTCCTCTCAGCTCGTATATCCATGGCTCTCTGGGATAAAAAAGACA
>VZTU01032716.1:319-29987 GCA_013400835.1 Zapornia atra
TTTTTTTTTTTTTTTTTTTACATTTCTTTTGAATTTAGGATTGTGGAGATTTTTAAAAAAATAAAAATAAAAAATTAGGAAACCAAAAAAGTTACTAGGAGGCAGCGAAGAGTCATTTTGATTGTAAAAGTATAAATTAAATCCTAATTTAGTTAATTTAAAATATGCCAGGTTTTTTGCATTTTTGTGTTTTGTTTTTTTTACCTACAGAGTTGTCAATAGAGCAATTAGCCCCAAAGATTATTTTATTCCTTAAAAAAAAAAAAAAAAAGTTTATCCCCCCCCTATTTTTCTTGTTATAACTATACTGATTTGGCTGATGTTTGAGATCTGAGAGACACACTGTTTTAGCAGTAATTTCTAAGACAATGACTGTAGACAAGACGGAGTTTGACATCTAAATTTGCAACACCCACCCTCTAGCACGGATTCAGTATGAATCTCAGAATAAAATCTTCAACAGCCAGACACCTGTAAAAATCAATGGACATAGAAATACACAGAAAATTCTGTTACTCTTTGCTGTGTTCTGCTAGGGAATTTGACTTCCCTGTTCTTCTAAAGGTAGTCTTCTTCAGGTCATAGAAGTAACATACCCTATAGCTTAGTCTATAATTAGTAATTGTTCATAGTTCTTGTGATAGCATATTTTGTCCATGAATGTATACCCAGTACTTTATGTCTTGAAGAATAAAACAGCTCTTAAACTTTAAAGATAAGTCCCAACAACCAAAACAAATAGAACCAAGCAAGCGCAACAAACTCTAGCAGATTGTCAACATGTATTTCTTTTGGAAGGTATGAACTCACATTTAGCCTGAATCTACTTTCTTTTAGTTTAAAACCATTACCCCTTGTCCAATCGCTACAGGCCCTAAATGATCTGTAAATCTGATGTCTGAAAAAGTCCTCAGATATTTCTTCCTTCCGAACATACATTCTGTAGCAGACACCCACCACAACATCACTCATGCTGATCTTCTCACTAATCCTGACTCATAACCTCTGAGCTGGCTGCTCATTTGTCTCTACACAGAACTCCATGCACTTCCATTATTCTTTTATATAAAAGACAGCTCTTTTTCTTCATTGTCCCAGGCTGTACTTTCAAAAGAGTCTGCCTCTATCCACTCCAATACTCCAATCATGTGGGTTATCCCAACATGTCTCTGTTGATCCCAGTGAGATCATAATCCTGCAACTACATGCACACCTATAATTGTCCTCTCTCCCCTTACCTCAATCTGTATATATTAGTGTATTGGCAATTCATAGAGCTACCATATCATGTTCATTTCCAAGAGAAGGTGTAAGAGCTTCCTCTGTTATTCTGTCCTATAGACACTTCCTTACTTGTGCACACATGCTTGAAATGAGCTCCCTTCAGCCTCCTTTTGTTGAATAGGAGATCTCTCCTGTCCACATCACACTCAATCCTTTGCTTTCCTACTTCCTCAGTTGAATTTGCATGAATATTTTCCACTAGCTTTGCTCCTAAATTAAAGTTCTCCATACCAGTGTGCTGATAATGCTTTTCCCCTGCTGAACAGGTGGATTCCATCTCTTCCTCAAATGCTTTTTTGTGACTGTAAAAAACAGCTGTGCAAACCGTTATCGACCCTCAGGACATGTCTACTCTTCCTCAAGTCCTTCACCTGCAGCATCAGGCTCCAGGGAAAAACCGCCCTTGGCCTTTGTCCCTGGAGACATGTAGCTTGATGTGCTCCAGGTCTCCCTTGGTATTATTTTTAGTGCCCACATAAAAAGACTAGTAGGATTTAACAGTTCAAGGGCAAGCAGCAAACTTCCCCAGAGAGCACAGCAGGGAATCTCCTGCTACTGTTACTACTTCTCATGTTGCTGTGTGGCTGAAGCTCAGCTGACTCAAATGCTTTGTTGGACACAGCTCTCAAACCCTAATGTGCAGCCAGGCCCCTGGACGTCCTCTGTAGACTTTGTAGGTAGAAATCTGCAGTTGATATTTATTGTATTTTAAAGTGGGAAAAGATAGGATTTTTCATAAATATCTGTTGGTCTAACTTGAAAATAACTCATCCATTCAGATATAGGAAGCAGTGTAATACATGCGTTTGCATCCTATGTCTACCTCTTGGTGTTAAAAAATTGTCATGATTTAATCCAGCAGGCAGATAAAACAACCACACATCCAGTGGGATAGGGGAGAGAATAGAAAAAAGAAAAGGTTAAAACTCATTGGTTGAGATAAAGACAGTTTAATAGCACAGAAAATAATAAGAATATAAAATACAAGTGATATTTTCCTCACCAAACAACACCAAACAAAGCTCGAGAACAATTGGTCACCACCTGCTGACCACTGATGCCTAGCTAGTTCCCAATCCATGCTCCAGCCCCTGGCCAGCTTCCCTTAATTTATATACTGATCATGATCACATATGGTATGGAATATGCCTTTGGCTAGTTTAGATCAGCTTTCCTGGTGATGCCGCTTCCCAGCTTCTTGTGCACTGCAATCCTCCTCACTAGAAGGACAAAATGAGAAGCTGAAAAGACTTTGACTTTGTGTGAACATTGCCTAGCAACAGCCAAAACATCATTGTGTTACCAATATTGTTCTCATCTTCAATACAAATCATAGTACTATAACAGCTACTAGGAAAAAACAAAACAACACAAAACAAAACAACAAAAAGCAACAAACCAAAACAAACCAAAATACTATCCCTGATGAAATCAGGACACCAACTAATTTCTCTTTGACCATTTTAGACCCCCTGTTTTACCCTTGATCATCTGATTCATAGATGTATGTTTTTCTAAGCACGTACATATGTACATTAGTAATAAGCAATGTAACATCAAGCTAAAGAACCATTAAAAAGCAGGATATTTAGACATTTCAGAGTTAACCTTAGAATTTCCTGCTTGCAGTTTTGTGGCTTAATATGTGGTATTAATCAGACATTATTAAATTAATTTACAATCATCAGCAATATCATTTTCAATCAATTATATCTTTGCACTTAGCATAAATTGCAGGGTAAAAGGAGTGGGGGGCTACAGAGGTGACCTGTGTGGGAGGAACTGCGAACTGCCAAATGACAGACACATCCTGTTCCAAACATCTTTAAAACTGTTGTGAGCAGCCCATCATGCACTGAAACTTCAGAGTATTAACACCACTATTCAGCTGTATTTGAGAAATAAGTAGGAAACTCTTCAGAGCTGGAGACGTACCTATGCTCGGGCAGAGACACCCCTGAGGGACTGTGGTCATGGAAAGTGCACATCGAGGCTGGGACACTCCTGAGGGACCTCAGCAGAGCAAAAATTATGGTGCAAAGATCAGCAGAAAGAATCAAGAGGCAGAAGTCATTATACACAACCCCAGCCTTCAATGTCAGTCAACATCTCACTGGAACTGGGACCTAGTGAGAGAAACTCAGAGTGAAAATAAGAGAAGCTGAAATTCAGAAGTGGTGGTGGTGGGGGGGAATAAGTGTTTGGCTTAATCTGAGTCTGAAGAGGGGGATGGAAAAAGGATTTATGCAAATCTTTAATGGTTTATCTTTTCTTTATTCTCAGTAACTATATCAATGATCGGAAGCTTGTGTGAATCAGCAATAGATTAAGTAATATTTACCCAGTATTACAAACAAATGAAGATTTCAGATTAACTATTTCAGAAATTTTGGAACATTGTGATGAAACAGTGATCTGTGACATATTCCAGAACACTCTGCACTCTTCTGATGCTAAGACAATGGGAGTCAGATTAATTCCAAGTCTTTCCTGTCAAGAAAGCTCAAATAAATATAACAACCCTTTCACTTTAAACAGCTGAACTTAAAAACCTAAAAAAAAAAAATAATCAAAATCTCTTACTCTATTAAATTTCTGGGTGTCTGTAATATTGTTCTGAATCAAATATTGAAATGAAAAGTTCAAGTTTTGTCTGCATTATGCAACTTGAATTCCCTACTAGCTTCACCAGAGTGAATAACATTTTTACATTGCTTTGAGACAAACTGCAAGACAAAATATTTTGTTTCCCATTAGGTAATTGCTAGCTACTAAAAGACCTTTAGGAAGTACATGAGTACATGGCTTTTTTCTCCCTCCCCCTTTATTCCCCTATCAAAGATTCAAAACAGATGATGTATTGGCTTGCTCACAAATAAATGTCATGGTACTTGTCAGAATACAGAAACTTCTACATTAAATCCCAAGCACTCTCTCAGGCTATCTGTTTCTCAGATAACTAATTTTTCTCATTGTTTTACAGGTCAGGAAGAACACGGGGAAAAAAAAAAGGTACTTGGAAAATCCATGTCCTCCATGTAACTCTGTAATTCCTTTCTGCTGTGTTGTTTCATTCATACATTTTGAGTATGTATCATGGTATTAAAAAGATTTGCATCATCTCTGCACATGTATCAATTACATTAATTGGAACAGCAAAATATTAAGACGGTCACCATCTAAATTTCTAGGGAAAGCTAATTGCCTAAACTATTACAAATGACTTCCCAAAAATGTTTTAAATATGTATAATCCCTAGGGAAACAAGAGTGTTGATAATAAGATAATCAAAGGATATGACAACCTGTCATTTTTTCAGGAATAGTATGTCTGATAAGTAGTTGGAAAATCAAATGCTGTGTAGTCTGGTTTTGAGTGGAATAAACAATTATGACATATGCCTAAAGAGTTTGTCTGGTTTTTGTACTACAGTTTTATTTATACAGGTTGTCATATCAGTAAGCTTCATTGAATTGAAACTCAATTACCATGTTATTATCAATATTATCACAACAGTATGCCACTTGCAGTTGTTTGTAAGGAGATTTCAACTCACGGGGATTTTCTAGAAATTTCTATTGAATTATATTTTTCAAAAGAAGTAAAAATACAATTTTTTGTCAAATTAAAATTCAATAAAACTCAATAATGTGTGTGGTGATTTTGTTTTCTTTTTTTTTTTTTTAATCTTCTTGTTTGTTTTTTTTCTCCATTACACGGTGAAAAATTATAAGCATCTTCATTAGGGCCTACATCTCTTTTTGGAATATCACCATATACTGTGGAAACTCAGAAAGCATTTGGAATATCTGGAGATATATAGAACAACAGAAACTTTCCATTCCTTGAGGAAATACAGGTAAGCATATATTTTTACCATATTCCAGTTTTGTTCACAAGTTTGTAGCATATCGGTTCTCATATGGCTGTTTGAAAAGGGGATGTTTGGGAAAGGAGAGAAAACCAAGTGGTCATTAAACACAGCTTCTGGTTGGGGATGGAAAGAAGCACAGACACACACCCTCACCTCCCCCACCCCACCCCCCCAGTACTTTTCATATTTATATATGTTTTACTTTCTTTCTAATAGACATATGAATCATGCAATATTTATTCAGCCAGCTGCCACAGAGTATGACCAGGTTAAAAAAACTAGGGCTGTAATTGAGAGTTCCTGAGGGAAAAAATTCTATTATTAATGTCTGGTTCCTTTTACCATCTCTTCCATTCCATAGGCAATGGCTGCAAATTGGAGCACAGGAAGTTCCTCACCAACATGCGGAAGAACTGTTACACAGTGAGGGTGACAGAGCACTGGAATAGGCTGCCCAGGGAGGTGGTGAAGTCTCGTTCTCTGGAGATATTCAAGACTTGTCTGGACACCTATCTGTATAATATGAGCTAGGGAGCCTGCTTTAGTAGGGGGGTTGGACCCGATGATCTCTCGAGGTCCCTTCCAAAGGCTACGATTCTGTGATTCTGTGATTCTGTACCAAGCAAGCTGAGCTGAGGAGCAAAAAACATTCTCTTTGAAGGACCAGTAAGGTGGAAAACTCTATAACAAGGAGGAAAGGAGGCTTAAACAAATCAGAAAATGCTGCAGGTCTCTTGATTCATAACTGCATATCTGAGAGTGGGAGCGTCTATACATCCTGAGGATTACTATAGGTGGAGGATGGTAGCAAGGAGAAATGTTCACCTTTTTCCTCTTTTAAGGCCCTCTCCCAATCTCCACTTCCTTCCAAATAGGGTAGAGGGTAACCTTGCAAAGACATTAGGCAGTTCTCTTAGCACCTTTGCCTATAAGGTCCAAGGATTTCCATACAGCATAGCTTCTTACACAACTAGAATTTATTATTAACATTCTAAAAAAGAAAACTTCAATAAGAATCATGGTCACTTCTAGACATACTGACCTATTTTCTCTTTACACAATTAATTCAATGTCATCAAGAAGCATATGATATTTCTATGGCTAACTCCATGTCTGTGGCTTTCATTTTTTGCCCTCTCATTGAGAAATATTTACAAAAAATCAATCCATATAATCTTTGATTCTCTCCTCTCTGTTAATTGCTATACAAGAGATACAAACAGAAACAAAGAACTCAGTATTTTAAAGTCATCTGAATTTCTCATGATGCAATCAATTTTCTTTAATCACTGTTTTGTTTTCTGATGAAATAGCTGCTTATATTTCAACTTCATTCACTCTCTCACCAAAATAAATTCTAATAAGAAATTACAGTTCAGACTGTGGCAATTTTATTTTACTTTTTAAATTGAAGATCTTGTTCAGGAGATTGTATGTATTAGTGTAATGAAAGAAAAACTCATTCTTAGGAAAAAGCATATAAGGCTCAATATGAAACCTATTCAGAATGTTAGGGTCCCAAGATCCTTTGCTGGTTTATTATTAACTGCAAATAATAGCATTTTATGTGTGGAAAACACATAATTTACTTTGAGAAAAAAAATCCATAATGTTTATCTCATAACAGAGATCTACCAGAAATGTCGATGCTCAAGGATGATCATTTATATCCTCACTTTCATGTCAGTGTGTTGAAGTGACTGACAGATATTCAAACCTACATGTTGAAAAAGATCAAAATTCCAGTTTGACCTAATACCTCCAGGGTTGGTGACTCAACTACATCTCTGGGAAGCCTATTCCAATGATTGACAACACTTTTGGTTAAGAAATGTCTCCTAATACCCAACCTAAACCTCCCCTGGCTTGAGACTCTTTCTTCTTCTATCACTTGCTCCTTGGGAGAAGATACCAGCACCCATCTCCCTACAATCTCATTTCAGGTCACTGTAGACAGTCATAAAGTCTCCCCTCAGCCTCCTTTTCTTAAGGCTAAACAACCTCAGTTGCCTCATTTGCTCCTAATAAGACCTATTCTCTAGACCCTTCAGGTAGTCTCTGCCTGAGTGCTATAATGAGAAAGCTCAGACAGTTAATCCTTTCATCATATGGAGTTTTTATGGAAACCATTAAGTGTTTCAGTGACTCACCTTCCTAATTTTGAGCATATTCCCCCCACCCCAAACACGCTATCCTCTAATTGCCAAGAAAATTATTTACATTTGCAATGTATGTGTGAACATTAATCATTCACCTCTAATTCACCTCCGTGAAGGAGGAGGGGGATAATAATATCAGAACTGTCTCTGATGAGCAGCAGGATGACATGCCAGGGCTGTTTTACAGAAACAAGCCAGAGGCTCCTGATGTGATGAGAACAGTTTCCATGGAATGCCCTGCGGCAAAAATGGGGTGTCCCTCTAAGAAGGTGACACAGCTGCTGGCTCTACTTAAGTGCCTCTACACGAACAGACACAGCATGGGCAACACACAGGAGGAGCTGGAAGCCACCATGATACGTAGAAAGTTATGACATGGTGGCCATTACTGAAACTTGGTGGGATGAATCCCATGACTGGAATATGGCTATGGATGGCTACAAGCTGTACAGAAGGGACAGATGAGAAAGGAGGGGTGGAGGTGTTGCCTTATATGTTAAGAAATGGATAAGGTATGAAGAAATGTCCCTAAAGAATAGCCATGAGCAGATTGAAAGTTTATGACTAAGAATTAGGGATCATGACAGCAAGAGGAGCATTGTGGTCGGTGTCCACTACAGGCCACCCAATCAAGGGGAGCCTATCGATGAAGCCTTCTCGCTGCAGTTCCAGGAGGCATTGAGCTCCCAGGCTCTCATCCTGCAGGGGGATTTCAACCACCTTGGCATCTGTTAGAAAAGTAGCATGGCAAGCTGTAGGCAATCAAAGAGACTCCGGGAATGCCTTGAGGACAACTTCCTGAGTCAGGAAATAGACAGCCCTACTTGAGGGGAAGCGATACTGGACCTGATGATCACCATTGCGAGTGAGCTCATCAGAGACATCAAGATTGGCAGCAACCTGGGTTGCAGTGATCATGCACGGGTGCGGTTCACTCTCCTAAGGTGTATGAACCAAATGAGAAGTGTAGTCAGGACCCTGAATTTCAGGAAAGCCGATTTCAAGCTCTTCAAGGAGTTAATCAATAGAAACCCCTGGGTTGGCCCTCAAGGACAAAGGGGCCAAACAGAGCTGGCAGATCTTTAAGGATGCTTTCAACAAAGTGCAAAAGCTCTCGATCCCCAGGTGTAAGAACTCAGACAAGGAAGGCAAGAGACTGTCATGTATGAATCGAGACCTGCTGGTCAAACTAAGAGGCAAGATGGAACTATATGGGAAGTGGAAGCAGGGACAGGTATCCTGGGAAAAGTACAGGGATGTTGTCTGGTTGTGTAGGGACGAGGTCAGGAAGGCCAAGGCGTGCTTGGAGCTCAACTTGGCAAGGGATGCCAAGAAAAACAAGAAGGGCTTCTACAGGTACATGAAACGGAAAAGGAAGTTTAAAGAAAGCATACCCACCCTGATGAGTGACAATGGTGGGCTGGTGAAAAAAGATGAGGAAAAGGCTGAGGTTCTCAACAACATTTTGTCTCAGTCTCCAATGGTAACCTCTCTCTTCACTGCTCTTGAGTTCATGGCCCACAAGATGGGGACTGGGGAGACAGAGTCCCTCCCACTGTAAGTGAAGATAAGGTTCATGAACGTCTGAGGAACCTGAACATACACAAATTCATGGGACCTGATAAGAAGCATCCCAGAGTCCTAAAGGAATTAGCTGATGTAGTTGCCATTCCACTCTCCACGATATTTGAAAAGTCATGGTGGTCAGGTGTAGTCCCTAGTAACTGGAAGATAGGAAACATCACAGCCATTTTAAAAAATGGTAGGAAGGAGGCCCCAGGGAACTACTGCCCTGTCAACCTCACCTTGTTGCCTGGACAGATCATGGAACAGATCCTCCTAGAAGCTATGCTGAGGCACATGGAGGACAGGGAGGTGATTAGAGACATCCAGCATGGTTTTACTAGGGACAAGTCTTGCCTGACCAATCTAGTGGCTTTCTATAATGGAATAACTGCATCGGTAGACAAGGGAAGAGATATGGTTGTCATCTGGATTTCTGCAAAGGCTTTTATATAGTCCCTCACAACATCCTTCTTTCTAAGTTGGAGAGATACAGATTTGATGGGTGGACTGTTCAGTGGGTAAGGAATTGGCTGGATGGTTGCATCCAGAGGGTTGTGGTCAATGACTCCAAATCCAGATGGAAGACTGTGACAAGTGGCGTTCTTCAGGGGTCTGTGCTGGGACTGGTGCTGTTTAATATCTTTATTAATGATATTGACAGTGTGATTGAGTGCACACTCAGCAAATATGCTGATGACCCCAAGATGAGTGGTGAGGTTAATGTGCTGGATGGACGGGAAGCCATCTAGAGGGACCTGGACAGGCTGGAGAAGTGGGCCCAGGTGAACCTCATGAGTTCAACAAAGCCAAGTGCAGGGTCCTGCACCTGGGTCAGGAAAATCCTCATTATCCATACACGTTAGGAAATGATATGCTGGAAAGCAGCCCTGAGTACTTGGGAGTAGTCATGGATGAGAAGCTGGACACCAGCCACCAAAGTGCATCTGCAGCCCAGAAAGCCAACTGCATCCTGGGCTGCATCAAAAGAAGGCTAGCCAGCAGAGAGAGAGAGAGAGAGGTGATCCTGCCCCTCTGCTCTGGGGAGAACTCACCTGGAGTACTCTGTCCAGCTTTGGAGCCCTCAACACAAGAAGGACATGGACCTGTTGGAGTGCATCTAGAAGAGGGCCACAGAAATGATCAAAGGGCTGGAGCACCTTTCCTATAAAGACAGGCTGAGCAAGTTGGGCTTGTTCAGCTTGGAGAAGACTCCAGGGGGACTTTATAGTGGCCTTCCAATACTTTCCAGTAAAAAAGCTGGGAAAGGACTGTTGACTAGTGCACATAGCAACAGGATGAGGGGTAATGGTAAAGGGGAGATTGAGGTTGGATATTAGGAAAAACAAATCATCAATATGAAGGTTGTAGATCACTGGAACAGGTTGACCAGAGAGGTAGTGGAGATCCCATTCCTGGGGATATTCAAGGTCAGGCTTGATGGGACTCTGAGCATCCTGATCTAGTGAAGATGTCCCTGCTTACTACAGGGGGATTGGACTAGATGACTTTTAAATAAATGTCCTTTCCAACCTAACACATTCTATGATTCTGTGATCTCCGAATTCCTTGGTTCATTATAACTGTAAAACCCAAGGAATGTTACAAACTGTAAATTAACCTTATCTATATAGAAAAGTTTTTGTTGTGGTTTAATGTCCAATAACATATTGAAAGTTGGTATATTGTACACACAGCCTCATGGTATAGGCACAGGAGGATAGAAAAAGGATGAAGAGTCCTTAGAAGCAAAAATTATGTGAAGCTTATATAAAGTAGGTGTATTGTCAACATTCCTATTGTCAACATTCCTAGCTCCTTGTCTGATACATTCCATAGGAACAGTCATCCTTCCCAAAGAAATCATCAGTTAATTGTCTTCGTTAATCTAACCAGAAAAAATGTTAACCCCTCTCTACTATAAAAATACAGCTGTCTTGCTTAATTGATGTATTTTTTTATAGGAAGGAACGCTTGTATATAGTTAATACATAGCACACCAGTTATGTCTGGCATTACTAGCAAATGGTCAGACAGTTGAAAACTGGTGATTATAATCTACACTTTACTGTTAATTGCCAGGCTAACTATAATCATGATCTAAGGATGTGCAAGGGCTTTTTTTTTTTCTTTTTTTTTCATTGCATTCATGTATTTATAGGCAGGTTTAATTCAACTGTGGAATGATTCTCAAAGTATTTGCAACATTAGCCTCTCTTCTATTAAGTCTCATGAGGAACATTTTTGGTTGCCACATCCCTTACAGCTAAGTAGTGATATTTCTAAACCTGTTAGAGACAGTGGCTTTCTTTACCTGTAATAAATAGATGGAGTTCTAGACAGAGAGGCGATGAGTAAATGGAACACTGTCCTCCAAGTGTTTACAAAGGCAGGTGAGCATCTGTTTTTTTCAGTGTGATGTACTTTTTTTATTTCTCTGAAAGTCTTTTTTTCACCATGCAGCATGCTCAATTCTGATTGTATAGATAAAATGAGATCTGTAAAGTTGAAAATGCGTTTAATATTATCCCATTCAAAATGTTCAGTGGATTTGCGAACATCTACAAGATCTGAGACATGAGACCCTTAAAAGTGACATTATTTAAACCATAATAAATATTTCCAGGAGAAAAAAAGGGTCTTAATTGTTTAATTACTACCAACCTCAATGTAGATAGTAAATTGTTCTGGTAATATACTTTGCTCTTTTTTTTTTGCTTTTTTTTTTTTTTTTTCCCAACAGAAGTGTTCAAATGTGAATGTGACTTTAAAGAGACAATTTGCAGTTTAAATAGAAATGGGTTCTTTGCTTGGTGATTACTACAATAGTTCTCTTGCTTCCATTAGCCAACTGATACATAGCAGCATTTAAGGTTAGAATTTTATGTTTATATTTATGCAAGCTAAATATGAAATACATTTTATTAATTGATCCAGGGACACCAAATTTAACCACTATCTTTTTCTTTCCATTGTCAGCTCCCACTCTTCTTTTTTTTTTTTTCCCCAGAATTTTTATTAGCAGGATGCAGGAGTTTCTGTTACCAGTTATGACACTTCACAAAGTTCCACAATTATGTACAAAAATATTTCCTTCATCTGTCTGTTCCTTTTCTTTATATTTATTTCTTTTTCCAAAAACTTTATACACTTTAGTAATTCTTTTTTCCTTAGAAGTTTCTGGAAAGGCAGGTGAGAACTTTTTCAGAACCGTGTTTTCATAGGGAAATGAATAGTCATTTAGAATAAAATATGTTTTGAAAGGAAATTGTTTCAAAGGCAAAAGTTATTCTAGATTTGATTAAATTACTTTAATCTAAAAAGCAATATTGCTATCACAAATCCAGTTTGAGATTCTTTAGTGGGGGATTAAAGAAAATGCCTTTGAAATTGGGATGGATACAGACTTATGTTAAATATTTGACAAATTTGTGGATGTTAATTACATGCTTGTTAGAGAACAAATTTGAAAAGTTTTATACTTCTTGAATTTCTGTGATTGCATTTAGCTCTCTGCTTCCAATTTTAAAAAATGTTAGATTTCTATAGAAACAAAAGTTTTCTAAACAGCCTTTAACTTTGTACATGCTTTCCTCTTTTGTATTTTTGATTTTTCTTTCTCTTTTGAAAAGATTCTGTTGTGAATGTACTTAAGGTTGTCGAATGAAACATCCTATTCTATGTGAATAAATTTGTGCTTTTAATAACATCTTAGATTTCAAAAAGTAATTTTATTTTTTCTTTTATTAAACCTTGTTTACTTTCCTATTTAGTATGACTATGTGAAAATTAACACTAAGTGAAGAATAAAAATAATATATGCATTTAATTCACCATAAAAACATATTTTAGTAACTCCAGAACCGGACCCACATATAGTAATTCAAACATACAAGTGAAATGAATTCTGAAATGAAGATAGTTCAAGAATATGCAAATGAAGATAAAAGAATACTGTACCTTTACGAGGAGACATTTATCTTGAAAAGTTTGTTTGGTAGTCAAATTAAATCTGAAATCTTAATTTGCTTTAGCAAGAACACGCATTTCTTAAATTCTAAATCCATATATCCACCTTCAGATAATTAGCATAAGATATTAATGGCAAAAAGCTTCTGAGGAGAACTCTAGCTCTCCTCAATTTTTAGGTTTTCCTTGAATTTTCACTCGAAAAACAAAACAAGGACCTGACAACACATCAAACCTACTAGTCTCCTAACTGTACTTTAAATACAAACCTCTTCATTATTTTCTTCTACTGTATTAGAACACATGTTGACCTATATGTGTGATGAAATTCTTCTGCCTCTGCCCTTTTTTTGGATAAGTGGATAACGCTCTATGTCTCTCTTCCATCAACTGCTATCAAAGGGTCAGTGCTCCTTTATCTCTGGCAAATTGAATTTGTTGTCAGTACTGGCTGTCTCCAGATTATTTGGAATCTAGTTTTTCATAAATCTACTTCTTATCTTTTTCTTGTGATAATAACCTACAACAGAGATCACACAGATATGCAGAAGCTTTCGTGAACACATACTTTTGAGTTACAAATTCACCAGCTTTGGGTCTATAGAGAGGTTTTAAATCTCCAGCTTGATGCTGTAGTAAGTGTTGAACACATATTCCTGTGATACTACACTGCATGAGAGGTTACTATCACTGGCAGATGAGCTGGAGGATGAAAGGAAGAGGGAAAACAGAAAGAAACAGGGCGGTGGCAACAGGTGCGGCTTCCCAGTTTTCCATCAGTTTTCACTGGCAGCAACAGCCACCTCCTGGGTGCTGTAGGACATTTTGGCACTTGCTGCTTAAGCAGCTGTCCTCTATTTCCTCAGGAGAAGAAATAAATTAGTCTGTACAGAAATGTCTGCTGAAAAATAGAAGAAATTACTAATGTCATTTATACCTGCATTTGCCATGAAATTATAAATTTCTAAGTCCATAAAAGCAGCAGGAGGAAGGGAAATATCTTGTGTCACCTAAACTACTTCAGAAATTAAAATCCATTGCAATGGAGTAATGAACTAGCCCCAAATCACAGAAGCCTGTGACAAATTATGACAGACCTCAACTGTCACATGGTACAATGTTTGCATGGTAACTACATGCTTCTTTCCTTTTTGTGGTCTGTGAAGGGACTCCTATGGCTCCATTTTGAAACTATGCACATGAACAAAAATGATGAAGTAATTACAATGTATTTTCTGACTGAAAGGAAAAATAAACCCTCAGAAAGATTTGATGCCATCTCTAGAATCATTATTTGTATGGTCACATTTTTTAAAAGCTTTCTAAATAGTAAAAATGTTTGAAGTAATCAAAGTTTATATGAAAAAATTTAGATCATTTTAGTGTAATAGGCAACAAGGTAACAGATACTATCTTGCACAGGATGCAAGGATGACAGAAGTCAGAATTATATTAGTAAAAATGGCCTAAGAAGCCTATTGAAATTTCAAGAAAACACTATATTCCTGCAAGAAACCATGTTGCACAGCATTGCAAGCTGTACTGCCAAACTGAGCATAAAAAGGCACATTAATGGCCTAAATTTCAATAACATGAAAGTATTATAACAATGCAAAAGTATTCTTACATATATCTAACAGCCTCGTGAACTAGACTTTGTTTCTGTATTCTAAAAGTGTTAAATACATTTAAGTAAAAAATTAATTAAAAAAAAAAAGATTGTACCTTTTAATTTAACTTTGTTTAACTAAGTTGAATTTACCATGTATTCATATACAAAATGCATATTGGCAGAATGAAAAATTATTACAATGCTAACGACGGACAAAGCTTTATTTGCATTTTATTAATAGTGTAGCAACAAAAAAAAATAGATGTGTAAGCTTTGAAAGATCACAAACAATTTTACCAGTTGAAATGTTTCAAAATAAGATAGTGATTACTTGAAAATGACATTTGGAGACTTCATGAATCGATCAAAATATTGTTTTGAAGCAGGAAATAAATTCTTAACCGACTTGCTGTTATATAGCAAGCACTCATAAAAGTGAAAGAACCTTTTCATCCAGCACAGAACATCAGATGCTTATACTGACAACAGCAGCAGAAGAGGCAAACTGATGTGCTTTTATCTCACACATGAACACCAGCTGCCATAATACAGAAATGAAAGTAACTGTGCACAGTCTACAAGGGGATCTGTCAATTGGCAAGATATGCAAATGCCAATTTGACTGGAAAGTCAAGTAGTGAAATTTTTCCAATTTTCTGAGCCAATCACACATTGGCTTTATTCCTACATATGTGTTTAGTACACAGTATATCATTCAAAAAATCTCCTGAAATCTATTTTTATCAGAAGCAAACTAGCATTTATGATAATTTTATATATTCTTCTTAACAACATTTCTAATTTAAAAGCTGGTATAAACAAAGAAGTCTTCAGAATAAAAATAAAAATGTCTGATAAACCTTCTTGTAATTCAGAATATTAAAATAGAAATGCAATCAGATGCAGGAATATTCCAAACTCAATAAAACTGAAGACTTCATTTATTTATTGGTAGCAGTACTTTCCCAACAATTGAACCCATTTGTTTTAAAATTCTCTGCTTTGTCACTGCATCTGAAACATTAACTTTCTTTGAAGTCTGCAAGGTATTGACCTGCAAAGAAATAGAAGTGAATCACATCTATGTTATGACTTTAAGCAGAACAAATAGAACCACAGAGTACACATGCAACTCCTGCCTTAAGTTTTGATGTTCTTACATTGATTTGGCATTTACTTTTCTGGTTTTTGCCACCAAACTTGCAAACCGTTATGCTCATTTTATTATTGCTGAAACCTGAACAGAGTTTATAAACTTGTTTCTGTATCTCATTGCATGTACTACAATCTTGGCTGAAGAAATCATGTCATAAGGAAAGCTAAAAAATGAACATACATATCAAATAAAAGATTTTGAACACATGAATAAAAAAGTGTAAAATAATCAGTTTTTGGAAAGTTTTGTTGCAAGTAAAGACCTGATTAACCATTGTATCAAAGGTAGATATTAGAATACTTCAAATTTATTTCACTCTAAAATTTTAATTTTATGTTATTTTATTTTGACAGTTATTTTATTTTGACAGTTTCACACTTTTTTTCCAGCTTGGTGAAAGGGGAAAAATTATAAACCAACACATGTTACTATCACTAAACTTATTTTTAAAAAATCCACCTATTCCTTTATTTCTATAGAATTTTTACAGCTTCTTCAGAAATATAAATGGAGAATTAATGAATATGCAAAATTATGTGAATCTCACAATCTGACATTGGAAAATTTTAGCTTTAAAAAAAAAAGAAATGTTTGCTTTGCAGAATAAAATAAGAGTGCTATCATAACAATGACATCTCTGGTATCGGAAATTGAGGGAATAGCAGCAATTAAGTCATGCTGATTGTGGTAATTTTTACTTTTTATCTAAAACATACCAGTTTTCTTTCATGTTTCATCTTTCAGCATAATGCATTTGCTATTTGTCAGAATGCGAGCAGAAGAAAAGCAAAATTACAATGCTTCTGCATACATCTTTCATGTCACTTCACAGGAATTAATCAATGTATCAGTAGTAATATTAGTCAATACGAGATGAAGATTAAAGAACCAGCATAGGGAGGAATAGATGGTGTTGTCATGAAATACACTTTCCTGAAATTCAAAACATTCAGCAATAAATCAGTGCAAACTCTGTCGTTAATTTGATGGTTTCTTTCCCGGACATTGCTAATTAATTCATGTTGAACTTTTGAATTCCTTAGATGAAGAGACAAATAAAATAGCTTCTGATTCCCTCAAGAAATACCCAGGTTGCATGGCAAAAGCTTTTAGTAGTCAAGAATTCTAAAATAAATATCATAGTCTGCAATCTAAGATAACTCCTTGGAGTCCTACACATTATTTTTTTTTTTTTAAATAGAGGAGCTATTTTTATAAACTTGATTTGTAATGTTGCATCTTGGCTACAAGAAGTATAAAAAAAACAAAAACCAAAAACCCAAAAAACCTTACAACTTAAATAAGAAAAAAAGTGTAATATTCACTAAACAGTTTCTTAAATAGATTGAATTTCATAGATTTAGAACTATTGCTAGATAGGATTCCAACCAGTGTATCCTACAGACCCATGGTAATAATGGTTAGATTCTGAGTGTAGAAATATTTTCAGACAGTTTTGTGAGTGACAAAAAGGATTGTTCAGTCCATAGGGTAAAAGAGACGGTGATGTAGCTGGCTAACTGAATGCAGGCACCCACACGAAGGTCAGAGCACAACAAGGACAGAAGTTCAAGGGCAAGTGTGGATCATGGCTATAAGTGTTGCATCAGGGTCAGAGGGGAAGACTCTATTTGAGATATTAAGGTTCTATTAGTATCCTAAATATCAGAGGTAGTAATTGATGTGGCTGTGCATTGCTGTTGCTGTTGTTAGTAGTATTAGCCATCTGTCAGCTGCTATGTCCTGTGAGATTCAGAAGTGATCATACTGCTCCTACTTTGTTTCTCTTTCTGGTGTATCAAGTCACTGCATTTCCTCACACACTGCTTAAAAGTTCTCCTTCCTCCTTTTGATTTTTTTATCTGAAAACATATTCTGGATTTATCTTGAGAAATAATTTTACTTGACAGAATGGCTTATGCTACAGAATTACTAAGTAAACTGAAAATGAGTTATGTGTAGAAATTTATTTGGCTTATAAAATGGGTCAATTAAAAAAAAATAAAATCACAGTAAATAGACAAGAAGTTCAAATGTAATGAGATAGATCAGACTGGGACAGGATGAATGAAAATGCCTTGGCAGGTAAGATTTAAAAGTATACTCTTGAAGTTCTAGATCTATCACTTCACCAGCTGTCTGGACTTGAATTGTGTCACAAAATACCTAGTATATAATGTTATATATTAACTTGTATTTAAGAATGGTATTTCAAAACAGGATAGTCCCTACAACAAAAATCAATGTACTTTCCATGTGAAGATAGGACGAATTTCCAAAGTTACTAAGATGTCTTCACTGGAGCATGTGATTTTTTAGTTTCTGGAAATTTTATGTGGCTCAGGAGATGTATTTATACACATGGAAGTTTTTGAGCTAGTTATCTAGGCTCCTTTTAAAACCAGTTGAAAGACATAGTTTATGAATCCTCTAATATCAAACTAAATTTATAAAACCAGTCAGATGCAAGTGCATGGTTTACCCACTGACTATTAAAGAAGACTATTTCTATCTGCATATGTCTGAAGTTAGGTGAGATGAATCTTATTTATTTTCCTACAGAGGACTGAGTCATACTTTGATGTTTTCATTATGCCATTACAAAAACCTGCCTGCTTTTTTTTTTATTATTCACTATTTGTTGCAGCTGTATTACAGGCAGCACCTAGAGGTTTAGCTCTTGTATATTAGTCATCTGATATGTGGATATTATTTTTTGAAGATCTTTTTCTTGTAAATCATGTCTCATTTGAACCAGGAAAATGCTGAAAACACTGGAATGTACCTCAGAGTGTTTTATTGATGGTTGGATGATTAATACAATGTTTTATACATTCATTTAACTAACAGAGGTGAAAAAATCTACCAGACAAAATAAAAGTGGAAAAAAATGCACCAAAACAAACCAACAAACCAAAAAGCATCATAGGTTATCCCAGAGACTGAGGAATTCCTCAAAGTCTTAAGGTGATAGCTAAAATTTCATCTCAACAGTTCACAGTTTGTCACAGAGATGTCACTGCAAATGGTTCCATGAGGACAGAATTTGATACTCTATGTAGCAGAACAGATGGCATAGTGAGTACATTTAAATCCTTTAAGTCACTCAGAACAAAATCTGAACAGTGACTTCCTAATATGAAAAGAAATTGAGCATCCAATCTCTAGTGTCATTGGCTGCCCTTAAAAATTTTGTCTTTGCAAAAAAAAAACCAAATCTCTCTTTAAAAGTTCATGTTCAATTTCCTGCAAGGCTAGGATTTCAAACAATACCCAGTTTCCAATATAAGATCACTTAACTGGAAAAAACACAATTGTTTCTAGGAAGAAAGTGTTTTTGAAAAGCATAGATCAGATCTTGCATGCAACAAGGAATATGTCTATGTTTCATTTCATCCTTTGCAAACTTAACCTTTCTTCATTGTAAGCTGTCTGGCTTCAGTCACTAATAAAATGACCTCTTTAGGACAGATTTATTAAAACATAGGTGGTTCACATGGAGATTATAATTTGTTATTTCATATATATCACCTAAGTATTGTAAAGCAAAGAGAAACCAAGCTAACTGCTACATTAGTGTTATTTAAAATGCCTGTTTCATTCAGCACTGTTCTGAATACTAAGTTACTTCTAGCTGTTCTATTACAGCCAGCTCAGACAAATGATCTGGCGGTGCACGATGGTGTTAGTGTAATCAGGCACTTAGCAACACTGACATCAAATGCTGGCATCCTTTGTTTTGAAACAGCATTTGATCCAGAATGAACTTGCTGTACTTGCAAATTTAGTGCAGTAATGCAAAAAAATTATGGGTCTGAGATTGCACCCGGAAATTGGATGTCCTCCAAGAAAAGCTAAAAATGGAACATCTCATACCTTGTGCAGGAGAATTTTGGTACCACTGGTAAGAAAGGGGTGGTCATTCACTATCTTAACCTCTAATTAATTAAAGTATTTGATGCTCCAGTGTGGGTTTTTTCTAGTTGGCAGGTTAGGTGTTGTGGTGGTAGTCTTGTTTTAGCCAACTGTATCACTTGCACTACTAAAAATAAAAAAGGAATTAGGAATTAACTTGTTACCATGCTAAGGTAATTGTTTGGGACCTATCACAGGACCAAGATGGTCTACAGTTACATAGTAGTTGACATTTTTTTCATGTTGACATGTTAATATATATTTAAAAAAAGGTAGAACACATTATTTGCTTTGCATTTGGAGATGAGAAAAATCAGGTGGAACTGCAGAATCTGTTATAGTAGGATAAACTTGATTTATATTTATTCTTTTAGTTTTCTGTATAGCAGTATAAACACTCATGCTCACAGGGAGCAAACTAACATGGCATGAACAAATAGATTTGACGTTTTCTGCTTTTTTAAGGGCTGTCCTTCAAAATGAAATGAAGCTTTAAGCACATGATTTCCTCATGTAATATCTCAAGATATTGTTTTGGGTTTGGTATTTTTCATTTGCAAAGTGCTCTTTAATGTTAATGTTCTCAAAATACGCTGTAACAAGTCTAAAGGAAAAAGGGAAGGAGAAAGCACGCACACACACACACACAACATCTTCCTCATAAATTGATTGTGATTGTTAAATAATCCTAAAATATGTTGCCCAATAGATGGAAATGGCAGAAATGCCACATAAAAATACCCCAAGGCTCACAAACAGAGATAATATCTCATCATAAATCAAAAGCACACAGTATAACAGAATTAGAAATCTGACTGCCCTCCTCAATACAATCAGCAGCATAACAGAGATCACATAAAGGGGACATGGGTTCATATACCAGAGCCAGATGATGAAACAAAACATCATAGTTTTCATCACTTGTTTGAAGAACATGATAAACACTTATCTCGGCTTTTTAACACAAGTAGGTCAGATCTACCATTATCCCAACCCTTCAAGCTCCACATTGAGCACCAAAAAGGACTGTGGTAGTTTAGCCCCTAACAATGGCTAAGCACCACATGCTGCTTACTCACAGAGAAAGAGACAGAGCTTCCGTGGATTGGGATAAAGACAGCTTACTGACACAAGCACCATAAAAGTAGAACAATAACAGCCAATCACACTCACACCCAATGATAATACAGAGTACCTTACCAACTGAATGATTACAGAGTACTGCATGACACAAGGCCCACTCCAATAGGCCAATAACACTTAGACTACTTCAGAGGCATGGCAATAAATGCCCCCCCAGCCCCTTTTATGGGGGTGATGTCAGATGGTGTGGAAAACAGCACTGGCTAACTCAGCTCACCTGTGGTAACTCAGTTCACCTATGACGGCTGCCTGGGGAGGTTGACTCTGGCCTGTCCAGAACCAGGACAGGTGTAAAGGATATTGAGTTAGCTCTGTGTGTAGAGGAGAAATTGGATGGACTGAAGAGGTGAGCTATACATTGTGTGTGTCCTGCCTGTTCAGGATAGGGATGCTTCCTTGGTAAGCAATTGTAATCTCACCTTTTTGGTGAGAACCCTGGGGTAGTATCTTGCTACCTTTTTATTATAATCATATTTTAGCACTATTGTATTATGTCCTTTTATCAACAGAAATATTTTTCTATCTGTCATGTTAAAAAGCTTTGTCTGTTTCAAATTTGTGAAGCTGTCTCAGTGAAAGTCCTTTAGGTTTTTGGCAAGCAAACACTGATTCTGATATGTAACTGTTATATAATCCTTTAGATGTAAACCATTGACTAAGTCTAGGGCTAATGCTGGACCTGGGCACACTTGACTCTTCTCTGTGAAGGCGTTTAGAAACAAAGGGAACCTTTTGGAACCTTATGACTTGATGGAAGGGCCCACCTTAGCCACACTTCAGACTCACACCCTTTATGTGACCATGCCTTGTTCTGTCACAGGTCATGTTGATTGGTTCTTTGCTTTCCATCCAGTATGTGTTAAGATCTGGGTCAATTAGGCATAGGTGTAGTCCTTGAAGGATTACTTATTACTTTACTTGGCATATTCCTACTCTTAGAAAGACTGTAAACTATTGTTAAATTATTGTTCTTCTGAATGATTCAAAAAACAGCAGGATGATGACAATTTTCAACAGTATATGTCTCATCAAAACCTGAGCACAATCTCTTGCAACAACGCAAAAGTACTTTATGCAAGATTTGCCTTTCCTAAATTTAAAGGTTTTTTTGGGAAAAAAGACCCAACAGGTTATTGAGCAGTCACAAACAATATTAAAAAAGAAAAAAATGCCTGGGTTCTTGAAATTACGTAAGGGCAAGGTAAGTTCCTAGGTTAGCATCAGTTGTAGTTATTCATAAAATGTTTATCAAAAATCTGTTCATTTTTCCATGTAGGAGTACATTCATGAGTACAGTCCTGTGGGACAGCACCTATCAGGGAGGACATGGCCATCCCTGCTCCCAACCCAAGGGAGCCACCAGCCTGCATGGTGCCCTAGTGCCTGAGATGCTATTAATCTGCTTTTTTCAGGTGTCTAATTTTAGATAGGGTTCTTCCCAACATTAATCAGGAGCTGAATTTCATAATTTATGCCTAAAGTAGATGGAAAGGGACAAATTTTCAGAGAGTGGGCAATGTAGGTCTATGCTAAACACCTTACATTACTATATTGACAGGACAATTGGACTCAGATGGACCTCCTGCTTCTCTGGCTGAAATCCTAAAAAAAATATTTTGGAAAGTGAAGTATTTGCTGTTTTAAAGATAAACAACAGTAAATGTGTATCCTTGGTAGGATGGCTCAGATAATTTTATTGTATTTTATTAGTTTAATTTCTCAGGATTTTATAATGACTTTTTTTTTCTACTCACAGTTACTCAATTTATGTGAGTATATAAGAACATAAATACTGTATTATTCAAGAGACATCTCATCAGTTTTTGTTTGTTTTAAAAAGAACTGTAAGCAATTCAACACCAAAAATGCATGATAAAATACCTTAACTACAATGACATTAAAATCTTCTGGCTATAGTCCTCCCTAAGCAACTTTGTTACTATTTACTAATATGGCTGTATGCAGCTCATATGTTTCCTATATTTATTTCATCTCCAACCTGGACTAGGCTATAGAAAAAAAGAACATGCCCCAAAAAACTTATGTGAAGATAGGATAGGTAGCTAGAAATGTAAATTGAAGTATACTCCTCTGTATGATTTTATATAATAACAAAGTAACTTTCTAGAGAACTGCTTTGTTTGTGAAACTATTCTATAAATAATGCAAAAAAATGAGGAAATACAGCTTTTCTGAATAAGCTGAAGATCACAAGCTGCACCCGAATTTTTCAAAATTCTACAGAAGTTATATATAAAATAAGGCAGAAGTAGCATTCCTGATGAATGGATGATTGTGTACTACACTATGGTAGTAAAGATTGGGTCTCCTTTTCAAATGCATTGTTCTTTGCAACTTGAAAGGGTTTACACTGTCAAAAACCAAATATCAGATTATCCACAGAAAAAGTACTGAGACTAGCTTCAAACATTTTTAAAAATAAATCTGTGCTTATAATTGTTAAACTTCTATACTGAGAGGCAATTAAAAAGAATATCTTAGATACTAATTTAATGACTGGAAATAGGTAGAGAGATGTTAAAAAGACTCTCTCAAAAGAGAGCCTCTTCCTCTGCAGCTCTTAGATACTAAGAGTTTATAGTGGCATGGAATAATAGCTCAATGTTGTCTATTTCAGAAACACCTGAGCTGGCTTTGAATGAGGTAATTTGGGTAAAGAAAGTACCACAGTTATAGCGGTATGATATTCCATCCAGGATAAGAAAGCCCTAATTCAAGTGAGCTCTGTAGCTATATGTAATAAGAAGTATAAGGAACATATTTCCTAGCAGTATAATGACAATTTTTAGACACAAATAAGGGAAAAAAATATGGAAATGACATATGTTTTATTTAAAAGGCGTTTTAAAGATACAAAATTTCCCCCAATATGTCCCTTTTTTTCCAAGCGCACATGTCAACTTCTCTCCAATACAAAAACCTGTTATTTTATGTTTCAAGTTTTGGTTTTTTGTTTCTTTTGGTTTGAGTTTTGTTTTTTCTTTGGAGGGGGAGTTTGGTTTGGTTTTGGTTTGGGGCGGGGGGAGGCCGTGGGAGTTTTTTTGGTTGATTGGTTGGCTTGCTTTTTTCTTTATTTAAAATGTAATTGTAGAAAACTCCCAGGACAATATTAGCTTTTCAGTCTATTCATTAATTTTTACCTGCATGTGAAAGAGTCTTCCTGGTCTTGTCCAAAGTATGTATAACACCAGTGAATGAAATGATCTTTTACACCTTCATTCAAATCAGATAAAGATAAAGCACAAATACAAGTAAGTAGAACATCTAAAATAGACAACAGAGGCTTGACCATTTAGAAAGACATAATCACCTCCATTACCCCTCCCCAGAAAATCTTAACGAAACACTCAGATGACTAATTATCTGTTTAGGGTTCAGCAAATTATAACCTGGAAAATCTTTACTTAAATGCCAGTAGTGATTTGGCCTTGGCTGTCTGCCCTCCAAGCCACTCTATCACTTCCCCTACTCAACAGGCTATGAGGAGAAAATTAGATGGAAAAGTTCATGGACCAAGTTAAGAACAAAGAGATCACACGACAGTTACCATCACAGACATTAATTGGGAAATTGTTTTTATTTTATTGCCAATTAATAACAGAGTACAATAGGGAGAAATTAGGAAAAAACCTAAAAGCACCTTCTTCCCACCTCTCCCTTCTTTCCAGGCTCAATTTCACTCCCAGCTCTTCTACCTTCTCCCCATCCTGACACAGGGGGTGGAGAATAAGGGTTGTGGCTAGTTCATAAGATTTTGTCTCTGCTGCTCATTCCTCCTGAAGCTCTCCCCTGCTCCAGCATAGGGTCCCAACCAGGGAAGACAGTCCCTCATGTCCTTCTCCAATGTGGGTCCTTCCAGCACTCTTTCCTGGAGAAGGAAAACCTGTATCACCATAGCATTGCTGTCTGGGATTAAACCATTTTTACCCTTTCTGAAATACGTTAGTGCAGAGGTGACAGCAATGTCACCAAATGTCACAGGTTTGGGCAGCAGAGCTGGTTGAAACTGGGTTTTTTTCCCAATATGGGGGTAGCTTCTAGCTTCTGATGACATCTACCTCCCTATGCTAGCAAAACCTTGCTATGTGATCCCTATACAAGGCCTTAAGGGATTCCAAAATGACTGACATGCTCATGTGATAATGGACAAAAGTTAATGGATATCTGTCCCACCTGATGCATTTTGGACAACTTACATTCATTATCAAATTATTGTTCTTCAATTCTTTTTTATAATGCACTTGTTGGTGGATGAATTGTAACCAAAATCAGATCACTGTAATTCTTACGCACTATAATTAAAAACTCACAGAGAAGTGTGAAACAGAATTCTTCCAAACCTAAGAGTATCTCTCTGCCATACCCAGGTTAATCTTGCAATAATTTCACAACAACGAATTAACAGAAGTAATTTTTAATACATGACTTCTTTTAAAAGGTCTTTAGATCTCTGCCATAGTGTGCCACTTTTCTCTAACAGCTCCAAGAACACAAGATTATAAATTAAATATCTCATTTAGTTGTGAAATCTTATTACAATAAAAAGATAATAGGAACTTGTGTTATACATATTCACGTTCAATTATCGTTATTTATAGTATACATTTTTGGTTTTATTATGCAGCTATTCAGTAATACAGTGGATTATTTAGAATGAGATATTGTTTCACTTTCCATTAACTTTTGTATAAAAGGATATTTCTTATATTTTCCCTTAGAATTATTAGCTGATAAAGAGTAAAATGTCAAAAGTTTGCCTCAAGTAATTTTGGACACTTTTTTGCTTGAAATATTACTTGCACAAAATAATGCTTTATATGTGTGTAGCAATCTATAGCTATCAGAAGCACTTAGATATTTCCACATAAGTTCAAGACATCCAGGAAAGGAAATATATGCCGATTTTAATCAGGTCTTATCTCTTTCCCAAATAGAAGACAACTGGAAAATCATCAGAATTAGAAAATACTTTGTCTGGTCAAGGTGCATCATTATTGTTTTGGGAGAATGGTCACAGAATGTGTCCTTCATGTCCATTGAAAACTATCACAATAGAAAGACCGTTTTGGTGACTCAGTCCAATTCCTACACTAAGATATACAGGCTCTTCACTGAGACTTCCAAATAAGAAGAGAACACTTTAAGGACATTTAAAGCCAGTTAGTCACATCATGACATTTAAAAAATGGTAGGGTTATTTTATCTCATAAATACATCAGATCTGTAATATAACTATTTTTTTAACTTTATTACAACCAAATAGAATTTAATGCTATTCACACCAATAACATTTGGAGTTAATAGTTTTTTTCTTTTCCCTTTTGGGATAGCACTTGGTGGAAGAAGAGAAAAGCAGCTCTGGTAATCCAGTTATTACTTGAGGAATTTATACAGTACTGTGACTAAGCTTCGGCACCACTCACTGAATTCTATTGGCAGATCAGGCTGAATCTGTTCATTGCCCTTGAAATGAAACAAATCATGTATTTTAGATTATGGTTTATTTTGGAATACGTTGCATCATTCCTGTTCCTTGCTATGTGATATTCCTTTAACTACAGGAATTATAAATAGATCAAAAATTATGAATCAGATATTAGCTATTGTAACGTCATATAGCAGCCTTAAGAAGAAAATGATCCAGTTATTTTCTAAAAGTGTTTGTAAAGAGTGGACCTATAAAGATTAAGTTCTAAAGTGGAAATAATAGTTTTAATTTGGACATAGAGAACTCAGGTGGACCTTAATTACAAATGCATAATTTCTTTCAGCACTGAATATTAATTAAAATATATTCTATAAATATTTTTGCACATTTCTCTGATTATTTGATTCAGTTTGCTTATTATTTTAAAATGTGTGCCAACATTTTACTTATGTAGACAAGGCATTGTTGATACCATCCGTGCATTGATACATAAAACTCACGTCAGTGGTTAAATTGCTGTAGCATACTTTCTCAGGCTAAGCCTACTACTTCATAGTTCAGGAATTAGCAAGTGGTCTGAAGAACTAAATCACATGCTCCATTATCCCTTTACTTCCAGAATTAGAATGCCATACCCTATGATATCACGTGCTGAATATAATTAGGGTCTGGGCCAGGAGGTAGGGTAGCCTGGGGTCTTGTGGTTCTTTGACTTTGGGTAGTAAGTAATTGTGCTGCTCATCACTTATTTGGTATATTATTTTATTATTATAATCTTCTTCCTTTTCTGTCTTATAAAACTGTCTTTATCTCAACTCATGTTTTTTTCTGGGGTGATTTCCCCATTTTCAATTCTGCCTCCCATCCAACTTGACGAGGGGATGTGAGCAAACAGCTGCATGATTGCTTTAGCTGCTGCTGATTTAAGCCATGGCAGCAGCGTGAACGTATGCTCTAAGATTAACCTGGAGACAATAATTCATACAGAATTGACTTTAGTGCACATACAGTTACAAGTGACTAACAAGCTGCTCCAGACTAATATTTAGAAGTGTGTAAAATGAGGTTCTTGCCATGACTCATCTTTGAGATAAACAGATGTCTCTTCTTTGAATAAAAGGATTAGTTTGAGTGATTCCCAAATCCTTAAGAACAGCATTAGCTTTTTTGTGTATATTCCAGCAGTTGCCTTGAGTTCCTACTAAAGTCAAATAAAACTACAGAAAGCTTGAGAGTCTGTTTCAACTTTACCAATCTTAGGATAAGATGAGTGGTCCTCCAGAAATAGACATCTCTGTCCATTGTTACCTTTTTAAATCAGATGGAAAAATTGGGCTAGAAAATCCTTTCCTAAACCAAGGTTCCAGAGACCTTCCTGCAATAGTTTCAGAAAGCTGCATGTATGAAATCTGGGCCACTGAAGTGAAGTTCTTCCCAGGCTCAGATTTATTCACAAATTCTCTACCTAGTCCCCTTGAGCAGCACAGGCTTCTAGCACCTTCTCACAGAAGCCACCCCTGCTACCAAACCTGTACCATACAAACCCAAAACAATATTGTAATAAAAGAAATTACATAATATTATGTAGATTTTGTTTTTCTAAAGAGCATACAATTCAACAGGTCCATGGTATTTTTCTATACGAATGTCTTGCAATTCTTTTTCAATGAGGAAAGTTTAAAACTTTGTTTTATATCAGATATTGTTCACATGCTTCATTTTCAGGTAATGGGATATGCTACATTTTTTTTATCTGTTCTTATGTTTCTATATGTATATCTAGAAGCTAGATAACAAAAGCTTTTTTTTCCTAACAATGGTAGCAAAGTTGATCATAATTATGTCTGAAATTATTTATAGATACAGTTAATCTGACTTGGATATCTAAATACCTGGTTTACAGGTGCATTCAGTTGTATAAATGACTAAATTACACGAAGTACATTTCTAAATAATAGTTGGCATAAAATTGCTTGCATTTATTTGCATTTATTTGCACCTGAAAAATTTTTGGTTTCAAAAAAGATTCTGTCTTGGTTTATCTCAGTATAATGTCCAAAATGTAATATTTTTCTCCCAAGCAATGTCCGTAATAACCTAGATGCTGCCTTGCACTAAAATACATGACAAAACAGACAATACAGTAATGAGACAGCGGAGGAACACGAGGCCAACTCAATATGAGTGATAAAGCAGTGTTCAACTTTATTACCTGAACAGCGCAACTTTATACATTTGCAGTTCTCGAACTTGCGTTCTGATTGGCNGTTCCCGAACTCGCGTTCTGATTGGCTGGAGCCCCCCCCGCCCCCGGTAACCGTGACAGGGTTGGCCGAAGCCCCAAGGGCGACACCTACGGGCCCACCCCCCGGCAGCTGGTCGCTCACGTTTTTCCCGCCAGGTAGATGTGTACCTGCTTCTCGGCAGGTAGCCGAGTACACGGTTCTCGCTAAGGAATCGTGTACGTGCTTCTCGCCATGTGAGGCATGCCCAAAGTCTCATCTCGTGAGACAGACTGAAACCCCTTACTCCAAACCCGCGCTGCTTCAGCAGTGCCACTATTAGATAGCACTGTGCTCACATTCCTCTAGCCATTCCCCAACAATACTGTAAGGCGTATTTCTTTGCATAAGCAGATGCTTCCCAGTATTTTTTTTCCATTTGAAGAATGTCTTCCTAAAAAATAACTAGAAATACGTAACACAATATAAAATCAAACATTAAAAAAAGCTGTCTTCCACTCAGAATTCTCAAAAGTTTCTTACACATTTTACAATTTTGACTCTATTTTTGAAATATTTATTTTTATGCTGATACTTTAGGTAATTGTAATCATAGTCAAAGCTCTAGTGAGAACATTGCCCCCCAGTTTGTCTATGCATTGTCTGGCAAATTATAGTACTAATGAACATCTACCTTATCACTCAACACCCCCCAGTCTACATGATGACTCTAGCATTGCCTTACAGAAAAGGGCACTTGTTAATGTAACTGTAATATACTAGAATTTCTAAATACTTTCATTTACTACTTTTTATTATTATTCTTTATCATGGTTGCTATTAATCATATCAAAAAGTAAAATCTGTAGGGTTTATTGGTTTTGTTTATTTGGGTTTTTTCTATTAAGGAAAATGTATTTTCTGTGATAATATCAGCTTTTTATTAAAACTGTAACAGAAAACCTGAGTTGGAAAAACATCTCTGGAGATCATTTGCTCCAACTCCACTGCTAAAAATGGGGCAAATACAGCATGTTGCGACTTCTATGGCCAACCTATGCCAGCCCCCATCAAAGTATAAAAACCAAATGATAAAGAGGGTGTTTGCTTACATTGAAGTAGAATTTTCTGTGTTTCAGGGTGTGGTCTTTTCCCCTTTTCTATCACTGTGCACCACTGGGAAGAATCTGGCTCCATCTTCTTTATTCCCTTCCATCAGGTATTTATGTAGGTGGATAACATAGTTCCCTGTTAACTTGAAAGAAACACCTTGAGTGCAATGTCCAGTTCTGAGCTCAGCAACATAAGAAGGACATCGAGGT
>VZTU01032718.1:9089-24812 GCA_013400835.1 Zapornia atra
CCATCCATCCATCCATCCCTCCATCCATCCCTCCATCCATCCATCCATCTGTCCTGGGCTCGCAGTGCTTATTCCTGGTTATAGCTCAGGGCCTTCAGTCTGTGCCCTGGGGAAATGAACTCTGAGCAATGGCTGGGAGTGAGTCTCCCCCAGCACCTGACAGGGCCATTCCTGGCACTGGGCCTGAGGATCCCCAGTGCCCTTTTCAGCCTTAATTACTCTCTAACTCCAGTCCCTGCCAGCAAGGCTTTCCCTGAGCTGATGGCTGCTGCCAACAGCCCAGCACATGCTCACGTTCCCTCTCCCTGCCTCTTCCAGTTGGATCCGACCTCCCAGTGTGCTGCTTCACTTACACACAGCACAAGCTCCCACGGAAGCTCATCCAGCGTTACTACAGCACCAGCACCAGCTGCAGGCTGCCAGCCATTGTGTGAGTACAGCGCTGACACCCGGGGCCAGGCACAGCCGCTGTGGGCTGTGCCTGTGGGTGACCAGCTCTGTGGGGTGGCTGTGGGCACGGGGGTCTGTGGGAACAGAGCAGGGTGGGGAAGGAAAGGGGGAAGGAAAGGAAGGAAGGAAGGAAGGGGAAGGAAAGGGCTTATACAGGGACTGCTGTGGATGCTCTTGTGGGATGCCCAGGGGTGTTCCTGCAGGAGTGGAGGGGGCAGTGTGGGAAAACGGGTGGGAGCTGAGGAAGTCACAGCCAGCCACTGGTTTCAGCATCAGCTTAGGGCACAGGGGAGAGCCTCTTGCTGGGATCCAGTGTCTCCTTGGATGCAGGTCTGAGCAGAGGTCTAATGTGTCTCATCCCTGCTCCACAGGTTCATCACAAAGAAAGGCCGCCAAGTGTGTGCGAACCCCAGTGACTCCTGGGTACAGAGCTACCTCCAAAACCTGAAGCAGAACTGAGCACAGCAGGAGGGCAGGCACAGCTGCTCTCACACACCAGGCATGTTATCCCAGGATCCTGCAATGGAGAAGGGCACTGGGGCAACTGGAGCTGCATGAGCCCACCTCACCTGCTGGCATCTCCAGGGCTCTGCTGGAAGAGCACCACGAGACACCGCGTCGGGGTGCTGCTGCTCACCCTGGGCTTCAACAGACCAGTCTGCAACCTCATCTCTCTGCACCAACACCTCAACCCATGGCCTAGGAGTGCCCATGGGACTGCACCTCTATTGTTCTTATATTACTTTAAGTTATTTGAGAAGTTATTTTATAGGCTAGGCACTATTGTATTCTGTGGATAATAATGCTATTTATGGGAGTGTGTCAGGGAGGGTATTTATGGGAGGGTGGCTCAGTCTCAGTCTTGGCCATCACGTGTGGAATCATGATTACAGAGAATAAAGAATTTGGATGAACCTTGAGCTTCTTTCCCTTTATATCCCTCTGAGCAACGTTCACTAGCACAGAGGCAGAACCTCACGCTGTGGATGGCACACGATGATGGGGAATGGCTTGAGGCCACCCATGGAGTTTCCATACTGCAGACATGTAAATATCCTCCCACACCTCAACCCCCACCACACCCCCCCCCCATCCTCTGCAGAGTTAGATGTGTGCATGCACATAGGAGCCTGATGTACACATGAGCCTGGTTCTCATACCCTTGCTGCTGCTCCCAGCTGCACGCACTGCACCCTGAACAGGTCCCTGAGTATGCTGTGTGTGCCATGGGGTGGTGATGGGATACAGAATCATAGGGGTTGGCAGGGCCCTGGAGAGCTCCTGGGGTCCAAGCCCCTGCCAAAGCAGCTCCCCAGCTCATATTGCACAGGGCGGCGTCCAGACGGGGCTGGAATCTCTCCAGAGAAGGAGACTCCACACCCCCTGGGCAGCCTGTCCCAGGGCTCCCTCACCCTCACTGGGGAAAAGTTCTTCCCCATGTTGGTGTGGAACTCCCTGTGCTCCAGTTTGCAGCCATTGCCCCTTGTCCTGTCCCCACAGACACTGAAAAGGGGCTGGCCAATTCCCCCTGCATCCCATGCCTAAGATATTGATAAACACTAATTAGGCCCCCCCTGAGTCTTCTTCTCTCCAGGCTGAACAGCCCCAGCTCACTCAGCCTGTCCTCACAGGGGAGATGCTCCAGGCCCTTCAGCATCTCTGTAGCTCCTCTGGACTCTCTCCAGGAGATCCCTGGCTGTTTGATCCCAGGGAGCCCAGCACTGGACACAACACTCCAGGTGGGGCCTGACCAGGGCAGAGCAGAGGGGGAGGATCCCCTCCTGTGACCTGCTGCCCACACTCCTCTTGATGCCCCCAGGATCCCATTGTCTCTCTCAGCCCCCAGGGCACACTGCTGGCTCATGGCCAACCTGTCATCAACCAGGACCCCCAGGTCCTTCTCCACAGAGCTCCTCTCCAGCAGGTCACCCCCAGCCTGCACTGATACAGATGGTTATAAGGTTGTAAGAGGGTAAAATCCTGCCAGAGGCTTTGCTGGGGCTGCAGGCAGAGCAGGTGATGGTCCTATGGGAGGAGGCAGAGGGCACGGAGCTGCCACAGTGCTGGGGCTGCCCTTGGAGCTGGCAGGTGCGTGGTGCACATCAGCTGCTCAGGTGCCCTCATGCCAAGGGTTCTGGGCCCTGGCAGGGCAGGACACTTCCCTTCCAGCCACTTCTGCCAGCTGAGCAGCAGTGTTTCTCAGTGCAGAGCCCATGGGCACCCACACTGCCAGCAGCCCTGCAGCATCTCTCCTCCCACATACCTCCTCCTCTGAGACATCACCTCATCTCTGCCCACCAGCCCCTCTGTGCTGCTGGGAGAGGGGCAGGGACCCCAGCTTTCCTTCTGACCACCCCAGCAGGGACTGTTCCTCACTGTCCCACCAGGAAAGCAAAGGGCTTGGTTGGGTTTGGTCGTGCTGTAGGGGTGAAACAGCCACCAGCAAATCTGCTGTGTCCTGGCTGTGGTCAGTCCCAGGATGTGGCTTTGTGTGGGGATGGGAGTGGGGGGAGCAGGTCCCATGGGTAAGAGCACAGTTCTCCCATCACAGTCCTGGGCAGACCTCTCTGCTTCTGCACACTGAAAAGAAATGTCCCCAACAGCACAGTCACCCAGAGCCAGCCTGGCCTTGCAGCTCTTCTGTTACACTTGATATTTCTTCTTCCTAATGTAAAAAAAAAAAACCCATCCAAAAACTGTTTCCTTTTTTTCCTACAGCTTTAGGTCAGACTTGGCAGCCCTGGGGCTGGGAAAGCACCTCCACACTGTCTTGTGATTTCCTTCCAGCCTCTTGTTTTCCAGTCTGGAGAGCTGGCTGCAGGGAGGAGGACTCATGGACCCCCCAAAGGAGCAACAGCCTGGGAAAGGCCAGGCCCAGCCTGTTGTGTCCCAGGAGGTGGTGCTGGTGATGTGGTACCTCATGGAGGGCTCCTCTCCAGCTCTGTGGGGGTGTCTCCTGGCTGCCCTGTAGGGAGGATGCTTTGAGAAAGGCTCAAGCTCTTGCTCATTCCTGCTGTGGTCCCAGTGCTCCCCTGGCACAGCACTGTCCCAGTTGAGAGGGTCAGGCCCAGGCAGGGACAAGGTGGGTCAGCATGTTTGCAGAAGGCTTTTCCCATACTATGGCCAGGGCTTCCCATCATGGGGCAGGGGCAAAACCTACAGAGAGGGGTGTTCTGTCTGGGGCATCCCTGCTGTGCTGCGAATCACAGGAGTGGAGAGTGGCTGCCACATGGTGGGCTGGATGGACAGGAGCTGCTGGCCACAGGTGGACAGGCAAAGACCCCGGGAGGGGAGCACTGGGGTCTCCTCTGTGCTGATCTCCCCATGCCCACTGCACATGCAGTCGCCTTCTGCGGTGAGAAGCAGAGTTTGGTGCTGCAGAGGAACCACAGGAGTCCAAAATAGTCCCTGATAAGGGGTGCCATGTGTTGCAAGGGGATGGAGGATGGATATCGTGGTGAGAGGGAAGGTTTGGGTGCTCTGATGTCATCCTCAGAGCAGGAGACAGGCTGGAGAGGCAGGAGGACTCAGTGCTGCATCTGGCTCTTCTCTGGACAGTCCCTGGCTGGGAGCCCAGGCAGATGTGGGAATTTCCCTCTCCAGCCTTTCTTGTTTCAGTTTCCTTCCTGAAGGTCCAGGTGCAGCACCCTGCTCCAGGATCCCTGCTCCTCCCTGTTCCAGGATCCCTGTTCCCTCCTGCTCCAGGATCCCTGCTCCTCCCTGTTCCAGGATCCCTGTTCCCTCCTGCTCCAGGATCCCTGCTCCTCCCTGTTCCAGGATCCCTGTTCCCTCCTGCTCCAGGATCCCTGCTCCTCCCTGTTCCAGGATCCCTGTTCCCTCCTGCTCCAGGATCCCTGCTCCTCCCTGTTCCAGGATCCCTGTTCCCTCCTGCTCCAGGATCCCTGCTCCTCCCTGTTCCAGGATCCCTGTTCCCTCCTGCTCCAGGATCCCTGCTCCTCCCTGTTCCAGGATCCCTGTTCCCTCCTGCTCCAGGATCCCTGCTCCTCCCTGTTCCAGGATCCCTGTTCCCTCCTGCTCCAGGATCCCTGCTCCTCCCTGTTCCAGGATCCCTGTTCCCTCCTGCTCCAGGATCCCTGCTCCTCCCTGTTCCAGGATCCCTGTTCCCTCCTGCTCCAGGATCCCTGCTCCTCCCTGTTCCAGGATCCCTGTTCCCTCCTGCTCCAGGATCCCTGCTCCTCCCTGTTCCAGGATCCCTGTTCCCTCCTGCTCCAGGATCCCTGCTCCTCCCTGTTCCAGGATCCCTGTTCCCTCCTGCTCCAGGATCCCTGCTCCTCCCTGTTCCAGGATCCCTGTTCCCTCCTGCTCCAGGATCCCTGCTCCTCCCTGTTCCAGGATCCCTGTTCCCTCCTGCTCCAGGATCCCTGCTCCTCCCTGTTCCAGGATCCCTGTTCCCTCCTGCTCCAGGATCCCTGCTCCTCCCTGTTCCAGGATCCCTGTTCCCTCCTGCTCCAGGATCCCTGCTCCCCCCTGCCCCAGACCCATCTTCCCAGGGATGACTCGGGCACTGTGAGGACAGGTGGGGACCGTGGGGCCTGCAGCCACCCAGACAGTGCTCCCATGGGTGCCTGTGCTGCCTGGGTGCCTGTGCTGGCCCGTGGGGCTGGTGGGGGGAAGCATCCTGGTGGGGTGAGTAAGAGTGAAGGAGCAACCCCAGTCCCAGGGCTCAGAGATGCCCGGAGCTGCCTGCCCACAGCCTCTCGCTCCCACCCAGCTCTGGGCAGCCCTCAGGGGCCATTTGGACAAGCTGGGAGAGCTGCTGCAGGGAGAGCTGCTGCTGGAGCCAGAGCAGGTGCCAGCTGCTCTCAGGGGGCCTGTTTGGGGGCCTGGGCAGTGCCAGCCCCTTCATGCCTGGACAGTGGTGGCCCAGGGACAGGTGAGTCCCTGGCCCAGCATTCACAGCACCGTGTCCCTGCCAGCTCTGGCAGCACCACATCCTCACAGAATCACAGACTCTTAGGGGTTGGAAGGGACCTCAAGAGATGATCAGGTCCAACCCCCCTGCCAAAGCAGCTCCCCAGCTCATATCACATAGATAGGCATCCAGATGAGACTTGAATATCTCCAGAGATGGAGACTCCACACCCCCTGGGCAGCCTGTCCCAGGGCTCTGTCACCCTCACTGAGGAAAAGTTCTTCCCCATGTTGGTGTGGAACTCCCTGTGCTCCAGTTTGCAGCCATTGCCCCTTGTCCTGTCCCCACAGACACTGAAAAGGGGCTGGCTGATTCCCCACACTCCCTGTCCTGCAGGTCAGGGACATCTGTGCTGCAACAGGGGGTGCAGGTTTGGATGGGCTCCCCATGAGCCCCCAGTGTGACCGGTGCAGGGGGGACATGGGGCTCAAAGCAGCAAATCTCAAGACACACGTCAGGGCTCAGCAAGGCCAAGTGGCTCAGCACCCAGGGCTGGGCTGAAGGAATGGGAGTTCAGCTGGGGCAAGGAAGGAGTTCAGCTCCCCAGCTGCCTGCTGGGAGGTCACTCAGTCAGCAGGCTGCTCACAGAAGCAGGCAAAAGCCAAGCCCAGCTGCTTCCCTGGGGCCTGGCAGGTTGACTTTGCTGAACCCCATGAACCACAGGCCTTTCCTCCAGCACCTGCTGCTCAGAAGGCACCTGGGAAGTCAGAAGACCCTCACGGTGCCATGGGAAAAGCATCAAGCCTGGTCCACAGCTGGACATCCTTAGGCTGGTACCCTGATCCTCCCTGGTCTTGCTGAGCCGTGAGGTCTGTGGCTGTCCCCTTTCTCTGAGTGAAGCTGGGAGAAGCCCTGGGAAGAGAGGTGAGCCATGCAGACCTTCAGACCCCATGGCTGCATTGTGCCCTGGCATTTCCTAACCTGGGCCTGTGGTTGACCCCCTCCATCAGCCCCTTCCTGGCTGGTCTCCCCCCCCTCTTGCTCTTGGCTGTTCTTGGCAGTGTGAGGAGTGCAGCTGTGGTTATCTCTAGGTGATTTTGCTGAAGCATCTGCTATATTAAGTGATGTACATCCTGCCACAGCCTCTCCCTGCATCTCTCTGATAACTGGTGGTTTGAAGTTGGCCTCATGGCTCAGCTGTTGTCTTTCTCACCTACACCAGCCATGTTCTGCCAGTTCCACATCACTTGCTTCCTCCTGAGCTTACCAGTTTATACCACCCCTCACCAGAGCTTCCCTGTGGAACACAAGGACTGGCTGGATAGAGCTGAGCACAGCCTGTATGCCTAACTTCTGATGGTCTCCCTGAGCACAGCCTGTATGTCTGTTTAACTCCTGATGGTCTCTCTGAGCATGGCCTGTATCTCTATTTAACTCCTGATGGTCTCTCTGAGCATGGCCTGTATCTCTATTTAACTCCTGATGGTCTCTCTGAGCATGGCCTGTATCTCTATTTAACTCCTGATGGTCTCTCTGAGCATGGCCTGTATCTCTATTTAACTCCTGATGGTCTCTCTGGTTGCCCTTGCTGCTCTCCTTGCTGCTCCCCTCTGCTCTCAAGCCTTCTGTGCTCCAGGGGGATCCCCCTCTGTCTTTGGGCTGGGTTTCCCTCTCCTGGAGAAAGAAGAAGGGCTCTTGGTGGTGGCTTGGAATGCTTGAGGGACAGGCACGACCTCCTCCCACTCCTGGGTCTGGAACACGGTCTGCTGGGATCCCAGCATCCCCCTTGTGCCCCCTCCTGGCCGTAAGGATTCAGTTCTGCACCCCAAATCTCTTCCAGCTGATTCACACACGCCTGGCAGAAGCTTTCCAGGGAGCACGTGGAGGACTCTCTCTCCACTATTTCTCCAGCCAGCTGCTGTCCAGGTATGGACTCTTGCCCATGCAGGAAGCCTTTGGCTTTGGGTCCAAGAGTGGGGCTTGTTGTGGTGTTACCTGGGCTTGGCCATCACTCCTTCCTGGCAAGGAGAAACGCTTGCCAGTTGCAGTGACAGGGCTGAGAAGGACCTGCCCATGCTGCTGCTGGGATGGGCCCAGTGGAGGGAGTCTGGGAAGGTAATCCCAGTATCCTGGGCAGTGTAGCCACCCCCACACAGCTGAGGAAGTTCTCCCAGGCAAGGTGATGGGTGTGCTGCAGGTAAACACCCAGAATGTCTTAGAATGAATTACATTAGAAGGGGTCTTTAAAGGCCATCTAGTCCCTTCCCACCCCTCTAGTTAAAGGGACACTTTTAAGTAGATCAGATTGCTCAGAGCTCCATCCACCCTGACCCTGAATGTCTCCAGGGATGGTTGGAAGGGACCTTCCAAGGCCATCTAGTCCCACCCTGCAGTGAGCAGGGACATCTTCACTAGAGGGGGTTGCTCAGGGTCCCATCCACCCTGACCCTGAATGTCTCCAGGGATGGGGCCTCCACCACCTCTCTGGGCAGCCTGTGCCAGGGTCTCACCCCCCTCAGAGTGAAGAACTTCTTGCTCAGGTCTCATCTAACCCTGCCCTGCTTTAGTTTAACCCAGCGCCACTCATCCCATTGCTCCCTGCCCTTACAAACAGCCCTGCCCAGCTTTCCTTCAGGGACTGGAAGGGGCTCAGAGGTCTCCCTGCAGCCTTCTCTTCTCCAGGCTGAACCAGTCCAACTCTCAGCCTGTCTTCATAGGAGAGGTGCTCCAGCCCTTGGGTCATTCTTGTGGCCTCCTCTGGCCCCACTCCCAAGAGGTCCATGTCCTTCTTGTGCTGAGGGCTCCAGAGCTGCATGCAGAACTGCAGAGGGGAGAGTGTCTCTCCAGGGCCACCCTCCCATCTTGTGTCATCAGCAGACTTGCTGACACTGCCCTCAGTTCCCTCATCCAGGTCGTTGATGAAGATACTGAACAGTACTGGTCCCAGTACCGAGCCCTGAGGGACTCCACTGGATCCAGGCCTCCAGCCAGACTCTGTCCCGTTGACCACAGCTCTTTCTCCTTCCCTCCAACCAGCTCTCACCCCACCTCACTGCCCGACCCTGCAGACCACACTTCCTCACTTCAGCCACCAGGATGCTGTGGGAGCTGGTGTCAGGTGCTTCACTGAAACCAAGGCAAACCACATCCACTGCCCTACCACCACCTACCCACCTGGTTATGCCTTCAGAAAAGGCTGTCAGATTGTGCCCTGTCATTTGGGACCCCATCCATCCCTGGAGACCCCCTCCATCCCTCAGCTCCTGGGCAGCACGCAGGCAGGAACCTGGCCAAGATGCAGGGGCAGGACTGGTTTGGGTTGTGGCACTCAATGCTCAGGGCTCCCTCCACTGCTCGCTGTCCCTGGGAAGATGCTTTGCCAGCTCATCCTGGCAGACCACCAAGGCTGCAAGGGCCCCTTGTTATGGCTGGGGCAGCCCCCTCCTCATCCTGGGCACCAAGAGCTTCCCCTGTGCCCTTGGGATCTGCGAGGTCTCTGCACCCATTCCCTGCACTGAGGCAGGTGGCTGCTGCTGGAAACGCAGTGCCAGGCTGATGAAACTCCCAGGAGTGAGAAGTGTGGTCTCAGATGCTGCCAGAAACAGGGACACTGAGGCAGTTAATAAGTCACTGCAATGGGAAAGGCTGGACAATGAACAGGGGGACTGCAGAGAGGTGGTGATGAGCGAGGGGGGGAACAGGAGACAGCCCAGACACTGAGACACCAGTGGGCTTGGGGCTGTGTGACAGACACTGTGTCTCACACTGGCTTGTTTGCCTCTAATTATGAGGAATTATTTGTTGCCAGCAGCCAGTGGGGGCTGGGGAATTACTCTCAGGGGTGACCAGTAGCTCGCTGCAGAGTGGAAAATGTCCTGGGAGGTAAACTTGTGACATGTGGATGGGGATGTGCTTGGCCAAAGGGATTTGCTTGGCCAAAGGGATTCACTTGGCCAAAGCACAAAGAAAACACTTCAGCACTTCTCCTTCCAGCAGCTGTGGTGGAGCCAACCCAGACACTGACTTCCCCATCCCCCTGCAGAGCTTCGGTGGCAGCGAGGTCAGACCTGGCCATCTCATTCTCTGCCCACAAAGATATCAGCTCCTTTAAATCCCAACCACAGGCTGATAAAAGTGCTTCTGTTGATATTACTTCCTGCAAAAGGGTCTCTTGTGCTTTTTTAGACAAATTCAGGCTTCCTTCTCCAAGCAGCTGAAGACCAGCAGATGTTTGCTGCCTGTCTCCTGCAGTGAAACACTAGCAGAGCATTCCCTGGAAACAGGCTGCCCAGAGAGGGGGTGGGTGCCCCATCCCTGGGGGTGTTCAAGGCCAGGTTGGCTGGGGCCCTGGGCAACCTTGTGTAGCTCCAGGCCTGAGGTTGGTGGCCCTGCCTGTGGCAGGGGGGTTGGAGCTCTCTGATCCTTGGGGTCCCTTCCAACCCCGACCAGTCTGGGATTCTATGATTCCCAGAGCAGAGCACAGCTCCAGCTGCATCCCTGGAGAAGCCCGTGGTCCAGTCTGGCCAGCCCTTGGGCCACTCTCCTCCTGTCTCACTGCAGAGACACTGATGCACCCCCACCCCTCATCTCCAGACATCCCTTTGCCAAACCTGCATTGGCAGATCCAGTGGGTCCAGCTCCACCAGCTCCTGGGCTTGGCTACTGATACGGTGAGGGGAAAGGTCTGGGGCAGAGCTTGCTGGGGAGCAGCCCTGGGAGGGGCTGGGGTGGTGATGGGGCTGCTGCTGCCATGGTGCTGGGAGCAGGGAGGGGAAGCAGAGGGGAGTATTTTTAGGGCTAAAGAGGCTGAGGCATTTCCAACTGGGAAGCCAGGGTTCTTCCCCTGCCTCTCCCAAAGCAGTGGGAGCAGGGTCCTATCAGCCCCGTTTTTCTGGGCAGGAGGGGAACAAACTCTTCCAGAACTGACACAGAGAGAAACAAATATTTATTCTTTGGTACAGCAAGAGGCAGCATTTTGAAAACAAGGCTGAGCAATGCAGTTCCACAGCGAGCATCCTGTAAGTAACCAGCCTACCGCTTCCTCTGCTGCAGAGACAGCCCTCACCCAGCACCTAGGTACCATCCCTTGGAAGCCAGCCTGGCTTTACATGACTGTGCTTACACCTAATTTTGACAGACCCCTTCCCAGAAATACCTCTGGGGATGAAATCCCCCTCCCATTCTAGGAGCAGAAGCACAAGGAGGGGACAGTTTAGCCACATGCCACACAGCAGGTCACAGCGAGATGGGGCTGCAAGGCCAGGAGGTCCCCAGCATCACAGCTGCCCAGAAGGGTGGAGAAACTACCACAAAGAAGTGACACCTTTGTAAGACAAAAGGGACTTCGGGGGTCCCCATGTGACTTAGAGGGTCCTGGTGCTCAGCAGCAGGGTGTCTAGGTCTGTACCAAGACTCTTCTGGATGGTCTTGCAGGACTTCTCCAGGGCAGAGTCCAGGCAGGTCCCAGTGCTCACTGCAGCTCCAGGGTGTTCACGTAATCCTTCACCCAGCTGTCGTCAGGGTTGGCACAGACCTGCCTGCCCTTCCTGGTGATGAGCCTGTGAAGGCAGGCAGGGAGGGGGAAAGGGATGTGAGGCTCTTGGGTCATCTCCTGGGCACATGCTGACCTGCCCTGTGACCAGCACAGCTCCCAAGGGGATCGTGTACCCTCCAGGCTCCCATCCCACCAACCCCCAGGCATGGAGGGCTGAAGAGCCTGCTAAAGTCCTGAGGGCAGGGAGAGATCAAGGTCCCCTGGGAGAACCACCCAGATGCTCCTGCCCATGTTCAGTGCTGGGGGGAGCCTGGATGCAGTACACAGGCTGCTGGAGGACCAGGTACAAGCCTCACATTTATCTGCATTAGGGTCCCCAGCACAGGGAGGTCCTGCTGGCTACACAGGAACCTCTTCTCACACCTTATCCCCAGCACCAGCACAGCTCAAGGAGACCAAGGGGACCACTTATTTCTCAGCTGAGGAGGATGAGTGCTCATAAGCTGCATATGGGACCTATATTGGTTCCCCCCTTCCCTTACTTCAGGCATGGTTCTTCACCCCACTGCTGGCCCCGTTGGATGTGAAGCAAAGAGCCCAAAGGCTGGCAGAGCCTTTCCTCATTGCCCAGAGCAGGAGCTGGTACTTACACAACTGCTGGCTGTGAGCACTTGCTGCTGGTGTAGAAATAATCCCTCACATGATTCTGGGGAAGCCTTCGTGAAGCATAGCTGAAGCAGCACACTGTTGTGTCAGCCCCAACTGCAAGAGAGCAGGAAAGTCAGCATGAATCTGTTACTCAATAAACTGCATCTTCTCCAGCCAAGAGCATGAGCAACCATCCTCTTAATCAGTTGCAGAGCCCTCCTCTCTTCCTATTTCCCCAGAAAGTCAGCAAGAAATTGCTGAGGACACCAAAGCTTAATTAAAGTCATGGCTGGAATTGCTTGTTAAATGTTTTGCACTCACTTCCAACTATAAAAATCCCTTCAGCCATCCTGGGACCACTCCTAATGCCCAGGGGAAACCTGACAGTTTTGATACTCACCAGTAAAATTCATCCCTGAGATAAAAGGATGCTAGAAGGGAAGACCAATACCAAGGAAGCAGGAGAAGTTCTTCACACAGGTTTTGAACCTTTGTAGATAACTTTTTCCCAGTTCTGCTTAAAATGACTGCCAGCCAGATCAAAAATCCACCCCAAGAGAGCAGAGGGATGCTGTACTCACTTGGAGCAGGAGAAGCCTGAGAGAAGAGCGCAGCCAGGAGGATGATGGAGAGGCACACTGCAGAGACCTTCATTATGGCCAGAGAGGAGTTGTGAGTGTGGAGACAGGACTGGAGCAGATTCCTCTTGTGTCTGGTGTGAGGTTCTGGCTTGGTCCTTTTATAGGAATGGTGGCCAACCCTGCCAGTCAGATTTCAGCTTGGGAGTTTCCGAAGCGTAATGGAGCTGGTGTCACAGTACCTTTGCCTCAGAAAGGCTGTAAAAAAGGAAGCATCAGGTCTAGGAAATACCAGAATAGCCCTTGTGTGAGGTGAAATAAGTCTGAGCTAATCAACACCCATGTGAGGGCTACACTGACCAAGACAGGATATGAAACCACCCTTGAGCAAAAGGTTCATGCTTAGATTCACCAACCCAACAGCAGTGCTCAGCAGACTCATTTCAGCATCCTCCCTGAAGGACCAGGAGGACCTCAATTCAATCTCTATTTCAAGGACCCAGGCTTGAGGATAAAGGTGCTCAGACTCTCAGAATGGCTTGGGGACAGTAGAGGTCCAGCTTCTGGGTCTGGGACACACACAGGGTGGATGCAGGCAGGCAGCGTGGTCAGTAGGCACTCTCTGAGCTCTCCTGCCTGTGCAGGCAGCAAGAATAGCTGGCACACTGGAGACCAGTTGTAGATCTGGGTTGACAGTCTTGGCACTGTCAACCAAAATCCTCAATGCTGCATTTCCAGTATGGAGCTCAGCACCTGCAACCCCCTCCTAACACACCCCAGCATCAGCCAGGAAGGGGAATCATGGAATCATAGAATGGTTTGGGCTGCAAGGGATCTTAAAGGTCATCAAGTTCCAACCCCCTGCCATGGCAGGGACACCTCTCACCAGCCCAGGCTGCTCAAGGCCACATCCAACCTGGCCTTGAACACCTCTGGGGAGGGGGCAGCCACCACCTCCCTGGGCACCCTGTGCCAGTGCCTCACTAGCCTTGTAGTGAAGAATTTTTTCATAATATCCAATTTAAAGCTACCCCCTTCCAATTTAGACCATTCCCCCTCATCCTATCACTCCCTGCCCTTCTAAAAAGTCCCTCTCCAGCTTCCTTGTAGCCCCTTCAGGGACTGGAAGGTGCTGTAAGGTCTCCCCAGGGCCTGGTGAGCGCAGCTGGGTGGTCTGACTCTACAAATACCATCTGTTCCCAGAGACACGGGGCAAACACAAAGGGTCAGCGTAGGTTTGGTACAAGAAGGGATACAGAAGGTGAAGCAGGAGGTTCCTTTGTCCCAGGAACAGAGAGGGACCAGCTCTCATGCAACACAGTGCCCCATCCCCTTGTGCACATCATGGGGCTCATGACACGATCTGCCCAGAGTTCCCCAGCACTGTCCTTGCCATGAAGTGATGGCCTCCCCTGGGGTGCCCTGGGGAGCATTTCCCCTTTTCCCACCTCCCTCTTCTCTGCCACAGGCACCAATTTTGCCACCTCACAGCCTGTGGTTTCTCCTGGTGTTTTCCCACCCAGCTCTCAGCAACAACTGCTGCTCACGAGGCCCCACAAACTCATCTCCCTGGGATTTCCTGGCTGCCCCACAGCCCCAGGAGTGCAGTGGGGACTGCAGGGCAGTGCTCTTCTGGTCCCACTGTCCTCCTCTTCCATCACATTGAGTGGATTTGTCTGGGGCCCTTGGAGACCTCCTTGAGCCTGGGTGTGTTGGGGCTGCCTCCCCCACAGCATCCCAGTCACTGCAGTGTCCCCATGGGTGTGCACTGGTGTTGCAGGAGAGTCCCCATGGGCTGTGCCATGGGTGCTGCTCGTGTGGTCAAGATCCCATGGCTTTCCCAACTTATCCTCCCAGGAGCCATCCTCATGGGGCTGGGGGTGGTGGTGTCCTGGGGAGCCTGAGGGCTCCTGCTTGCAGAAGCATGTGGAGAACCTGGAGCTGAGCCGACTGACTGACACCTCAGGGTTGTCACCGACATGTGGTGGTGACATTTTGGGGCAGCACAGCAACATGATGGCAGGTAGTCAGGCTTTGCAAGGGACAAAATCTCAGCAGGAATTTGCCAAGTTACATCCCCCTCTCAGAGATGAGGAGAGGGATTATGCACTGCCCCTCCTGTCTGGCATCTATCCCAGTATTGGAATTAGCCTATTGCTTTGGTTAATTTATCTCTGTACTGCACGTGCCCAAATCCAGGTAGGGGTGCACAGCAAGGTGATGTGTCTCAGCCTCATCTCACTACAAGAGCAACTGGGTTTTGTACAGAGCCCTGACCAGTCCCTGCTGCCCCCAGGCTGATCCTGGAGCTGTAGGATTGTCAGGGCAGACAGCAGGCCTGCCCGCGGCCTAGCTCTCTTCTCCCAAGATTTAGGCCCCGACAATATTCTTCTATTCCCATGAGAGAGGAAAAGTTCCTCATGCTGAGAGGATCTTTATAATCACATTCTCAAAACACAGCGGCCTTGTTGACAGGGGTACAGGCTGCCCTAAAGCAAGAAGCAGTTATGGGAAGGTGCTTGGGAGTAACGGAACATGTTAGGAACCAACCATAACAAGATGGTCAAACAGCAGGTGTGGGGATGCTTTTAGGCATTAAGGGTAAACTAAGGATATTTAGCTATAAGATAGGTTTATCAGAACTCGTTATAATCACTAACCAATCAATACAGTGTGAACAGTGTGTGTAACCAATTAGCAGTTGTTTAGCTTGCCCCGTTTGCAGTAATAAAGGTCTAGAATCTGGGGGATTTCACCCAATAAATGGCTTCACCTAAAATTCCTATCGAATTGTGTGTTGCTCTCTGCTGGTCACCACAAAGGATGGAAGTTTTTACAGCCCCACCACCTGTCTGCCCACATGGTCCCTCACATTGCTGGGCTCCAACATGCAGCTCCTGGGCTGCATCCCTTCCTTGCTGCATTTGATGGGATGGCAGTCTCTCATCTCCCATTCCTCTGCCATCAGAGACTGTCCTGCTGTGGGCCATGTGAAGGAACTTGCTTTGGTGTGCCAAGATCTGCTGGCACAGGAAGGAACTCTTAGATCCTATGACAAAATATCTGTCAAGCCCAGATAGAGATCAAAGAAACCACAGAGCAATAGTGACGCTGCCCCGACCGCAGGGCTGCCAGAGCTCCCACTCAGAGCCTGCAGAGGCAACTGAAACCATGACATCTGCCTAGTGTTCTGACACTGCAAAGTGGCTGTGCCTCAGCCCAGCACATCTCCCTCTTGTGACACCCAACATGCCCAAGGGATGGCATCATCCCGTGTGACCACTGCACAGCACAGCCTTGCCCCTCATTTGGGGGGTGCCTAGGATTTTGGAGATGTGTTCTGCAGCCCTGGCTGTCACTACAGGGATGACAGGGTGTTGGGCCACTCATTGTGGCTCCATCTCCTGGCTCCAGACCAGCTCTTGCCGGAGTGTGACACTCTGCCCTGCTCCCCATCCTACTCTGCCCCCTTCCAAAGCCACCCACTGCCTCCCTTTGCCCTCCTCTGCTCAATGCAAGTCAGCTCCTCAGGGAGAGGTGCTGGCAAAGGCAGGGACCAGCAGCTGGGGTCTGCCAGGCACTGCAGAGAAACCTGGGCAGAGATGGGGACACCATAGGAACAGGGGTGCTGGGTGCCAGATGTCCCACCATGACACCATGTCATGGAGTGGCTGTGGGGG
>VZTU01032718.1:24818-36861 GCA_013400835.1 Zapornia atra
GGGGGGGACGGACCATGTGGGGCATGCCGGTGTTTGACCTCAGATGGAGAAGGCTGTGCTGGCCATTTAGGGAGCTGCATGGGACAAGGTGAGCCAGGAGGTCTCCCCACTCTGTGTGCACCAGGTCCCGCAGGTCAGAGAGATTTTGTCTCAATTAACTGCCCTGCCAATCTCACATGGGCACCCGGAGCACCGGGCCCTCTGCCGTCTTCTGTGGGAAATGTTACCGGAGCCCTCACTCAGCTCACCGCGCCTCAGGCTCTGCAGAGAAGCCCTTGCAGGGCTTCCTCCTGCTGCCCAGCATCACAGGTGGGCCCCTGCTCCCAGCCTGAGGCAGGCAGGGCTCCTGCCATCATTGAGCACCCCTGCCTGCCATCGTCTGAGTCAGCGCTCACCCCCTTGGGGTTTGAACCCCGCTGCTGCTGGGTGCTGCAGGGACAGGTGACAGCTTGATTGTCACATTGAGTCCTGGGCTCTTTGCCCTGGGCAGGGGTCCAGGGCTCTGCTGGTAGGAACCCCCTGGGAAGTCTTGGGGGGGCTGGCATTTCCAGCCCCTCTCCATCTTCCTATTCAGCAGAAAACCTCTTTTCTGGGAGCTGAGTGCTGGTGGGAGGGAAGAAGAGTCTCTTCTGGGTTTTCCCCAGCCTCACTAAGCCTCTTTTTAAAATGTTTTTGTTTTTTTAAGTGAAATGTATTCTTAAATCTTATTTTCTCAAGTGGGATGTCCAGGGCCAAGGAAACAGCCTGTGTCTCCTGGGTGAGGTCTCCAAGCATCCAAGGGGGATCACATCCAAGATCTCCAAGGGGGATCACAAGCATCCCTGCTGCAGGATGCCTGGGCAGTGCCAGCTCCATCCTGCTGCCCATGACTCCCTCCCTGAGCACACGGGCTGAGGAGGCCATGCTTCCTGCTGCAGGATAGATGGAGGCAAAAGCCTCTGCTCCATCAGGAAAAGCTCTGGAAGCCCAGCTCCCTGTAGCTCCAGATGAAATCTCCAAAGGTGGCCTCAACCAGCTGTTTTCCCCTAGAAGATAAACATGCCAGGCCAGTAGGAAGGGGGGCTGCAGACACACTCCCTCAGTCACACCCCTGTTTCCCTGAGCAGGGAGTGATCTGCTCACAGCCATCAGCCTGTGCCTGCACTATTCCACCTCTCCCAAGGTGACTGCTGGCAAAGCCTGGCCATGTGCCTGGACTGACGCTGGAATCCCTGTGCCCAGTCGGGTGTGGGTCACGCAAGCCTGGCAGTGTACAGCACCACAAAGGGGTCCATGCTGCACCTGCACCAGCACTGCACCTCCCTGGTGAAGCTCCAGGGGACTGTTAAGTCCTTTCTTGGACCACCATTTGCTTCCCTAAGGCTGCCTCCAGCAGTTCTCAGAGCCCCAGCACAGCCACCTCCTGCTTCCCAGGGATGTCCTCTCACACAGAGGATCTTCCCAGCACCGCAGCTCTCAGAAAGGGGCAGGTATCTCTCCAAACTTCCCAGAAAGGCTGTGGCCTCCAAGCCATCAGGTCCTCTGCTTGGGCTGTGGGGCCCAAGTGTCCCTGTCCCTTCAGGGGCGGGTTGGTCAAGTCCACCCCCCTCAGCACCTTGTCCCTGGTGGTCTAGTGGTCAGGATTCGGCACTCTCACTGCCGCGGCCTGGGTTCGATTCCCAGCCAGGGAATGGGGTCCTCCAGCCTTGGCACCTCACAACCTTTTCCTGGGTGGCTGCACAGCCCTCAAGCAGTTCCAGGGGGTTCAGCACATGGGTTCAGGAGGTCCCACATCCAGTGCATGGGGTGGGTCAGGGTTGGATGAATTTTGCGGGCTGGCAGCAGCCTCATGTGCTGCTCCCAGTGCCATCAGGCTGCACCCCCCCAGCAGAGAAACACCCTAGCTGGGGAACAGCCATGAGCCTGTGCCTGTGCTGGGATGTAGGGTATGGGGTGTAGGGGGCAGGGAACAAGGTTATGGGCTGTAGGGAGCAAGGTGTAGGGTATAGGGAGCAGGGTGACACGGCTGCAGGGTGATGGGGTGTAAGGAGCAGGGTGACATGGCTGCAGGGTGATGGGGTGTAAGGAGCAGGGTGACATGGCTGTAGGGAGCAGGGAACAAGATTATGGGCTGTAGGGAGCAAGGTGAGGGGTATAGGGAGCAGGGTGACATGGATGTAGGGTGATGGGGTGTAGGGTGACATGGCTGTCAGGAGCAGGGAACAAGATTATGGGCTGTAGGGAGCAAGGTGAGGGGTGGTGTAGGGAGGAGGGTGACATGGCTGTAGGGAACAAAGTTATGGGCTGTAGGGAGCACGGTATGGGGTGTAGGGAGCAGGGTGACATGGCTGTGTGTGGTGGCCGTGGCACTGCAGGGTTTCTTTGGGTAATAAGGGGGTGCAGGTCTGCTCCCCTGGCCACTGCCAGTAAAAGCTGGCGCTGTGAGCAGGATTTGAACCTGCGCAGGGAACCCCCATTGGATTTCAAGTCCAACGCCTTCACCGCTCGGCCATCACAGCCTCCTGCCCTGAGGGCCTCTGCAGGGGCCTGTGCCTGTCACCCTGCCCCGCGGCCTGCTCCAGGCCCTCACCATCCTCTGGATGCAGGTTCTGCTGTCCTGGCCCGGCTGCACAGCCCCAAAAGAAGGTCTGGCTGTGCTGCCACCCTCCCTGCCGCTGTCTCTCAGGGGCTTTGATTTCTCTCCTCCACTGGCGGATCAGCTGAGACGGAGTCTGGCTGAGACACAGTGCATTTTCCCCAGAGCAGCCCTCACAGTGCTGTGTATTCATCCTGAGCAAGGTGTTGATAACACTGAGCTACCCCCAAGCAATGCTGGCACAGCACCAAGCCTGTGCCTCCAACATTTCCTGCTGCCCCCCCCCCCCATCCCCCCCCCGACCCAGCAGTGGGTTGGGGGTGGGCAAGATCTTGGGAGAGCACACAACCAGGACAGCTGGCTCAGACTGACCCCAGCAACACACCATACCACAGCAATGAAAAGCTGAGAGGAGAGGAACATTTTCCCATCTTGTTTTTCTGCCCTTCTTGCAATGCAGAGAAGGGACAGGGCGGCTTGGTGGTGTCCAGCCAAGGCCAACCCACCACAACTTACTGGGGAGGAGCAAAGTCCTGATACCCAGTCAGGCTTGGCACAGTCCCACAGGCATGGATGGATGCCTGGGCATGGATGCTCACCTGGGCATGGATGCTCACCTGCTCAGGTTCATCGATGCGTTGGGAACCAGGTGCTCAAACCAGCTCTGACACTGGATGTGTGAGTTGGAGAGTAGAGCAAGGCCAGGATATGAGATGGAGAGGGGTGAGGGAGGGGAATGCTGTCTCTGAACAGTTCTGGAAGGACTTGTGAGCTTAAATGAAATCTTTTTAGTTATCCAGATTTCCTCCCCCCTATGCAAGGTGCCATGGCCATGTTCAGAGCTGGGACATGCATTCCCTGCATCTCCTGAAGTGCCTGTGGGGTTCAGGTGAGAGCATGACACAAGAGTGGAGAGCCTTCAGAGCTGGAAAGGGCATTCTGATGGGCAGGATGCCAGTGAGGATGAGGACTTAGTGAAGATGAGGGCTATGAACTGTAACGAGCTATTTCTCCTTACTCCTTCTGAGGATGAAGTACTGTGCATGTGGTACCTGGAGAGGTCTGTTGAGGCCAGGTTTCCTTTCAGGGTAAGGATTCAAGTGTCCTTCACATGGCAAGTGGAGGAACCTGGAGACACCAGGCCGGAAGACATAGACCTTCACGTTACCACAGCCCCAAAGGAGGGGTCTGGAGGGGTCCACAGTGTGTATGGAGAGAACAGGATGGTCCAGACCTCACTGGGGGGACCTGGAGAGGACTGGGAGGGGAGAGGAGGTACTTGGAGGGGTCCAGACCTTGAAAGAGAGGTCTGAAGGGTTTAAGGAGGGTGAAAGGTGTGGTCTGAAGAGCTCGGGAGCCCAGACAGAAGGATCTGGAGGACACCACATCCCCCAGCTGGTCCTTGCAGCCTGGCTAGACTGAGACTTCCATTGCACTGGCCAGAATTCCCACAATATTTCTCAGAGTTGGGTTTGGGGGTTGGTTTTTTTTTTTGTTGACATTTTTCTTATCTAATCTCCTGTCCCCAGCAGTGAACACCTATTCTCATCAGCAGTTCTTGTGATATTTACAGACAAAACAGCCTGGCCTAGGAGAAAGAACAGGATGTGTTTACAGAAAAGTCTGAGTTCAACAGAGACCTGACAGCTCTCCTCTTGTAACAAATGGCACTTCTCAGTGTTATGCAATGCAGAAAACCACAAAGTCATGAGACAGACCTTGCTCCTCCTCAGATAAATGCTCAGGGACTGCTTCTGCTTGCAAGTTTTCATCTTTGATCTTCCAGGTTGCAGAAAGTAGCATCTGCCTTGCTGGAGTGGTGGCTTTGCTGGGCCCAGCACAGCGTGGTCACACTCACTGCTGTGTCCCATTGCCTGGTGTGATGTCAACACCCTTCATCCTGACCCTAAAACTGTGCTCAAGCCGTTCACTGATTGTCATACAATGATGTGTGATGTTCTACTACCTGTACATTGTGGGTACCCTGCAAACTCTGCCTGTGCAGATGTTCCTTCACATGGCTAAGCACTGAACACCCCCCCAGATTTGTGCTAACTTCTTACATCTACTCATGTCAGTGCTTGGACTGGATGATCTTACAGGTCTTCTCCAGCCAAAATGACTCTGTGATTTTATGATTTGATGTTTTCTGCCTCTCTAGGGAAGGGGAGTCCATTGCAGCCACTGACTTCTATGTCTCCCAGCAGGTATGGCATGATGAAAACTACAGGGAGTATCTAAAGCTTCTTCCATTCCCTCATTGTTTAAATAAATCTCTGGAGCTTTTGGAGCCATGTATTCTCCAGGGGCTTTCTAGGCACCTGACAACTGCTCAGGTGTCCATCTGTGTCCCAGATTCCCAGATAAGATGGGAATTAGTTCCAGAGCAGGAAGACATAGAGAAACTCCCCTGGTTGGTCTACATGGCAGCTGAGGTCCCCTAGACTTGCCAACCCCCTCTCTAGAGAAGCCATCTCCCCTTCTCCACTCCCATGCCCAGTCACAGTCGGAAAGAAAAGTGGGAGAGATGGAACAGGGGTTTTACTAAATGATGGAGCAGGAATAGGGGTTGATCCATGAGGAGGAGATTTTATTCATGGAGAAGAGAGGGAGCCTGGTCCATGGGAAGAGGAAGAAGGGACCGGCCTCTGGGGAAGGAGAGTTCCTTACAAGGAAGAGGTGTGCTATCTGCTCTTCAGGACAGGAGTCAAGTTTGGACCTTGCAAGCTGAAGTCATTCCATGGATGGATGTGCATTATAGAATCACAGAATCATAGGGGTTGGAAGAGACCTCAAGAGATAATCGGGTCCAACCCCCTGCCAAAGCAGCTCCCCAGGACATATCACTCAGATAGGTGTCCAGACGGGTCTTGAATCTCTCCAGAGATGGAGACTCCACCACCTCCCTGGGCAGCCTGTCCCAGGGCTCTGTCAACCTCACTGGGGAAAAGTTCTTCCCCATGTTGGTGTGGAACTTCCTGTGCTCCAGCTTACAGCCATTGCCCCTTGTCCTGTCCCCACAGACACTGAAAAGGGGCTGGCTGATTCCCCCTGCATCCCCTGCTTAAGATAATTATAGACTTTAATTAGGTCCCCCCTTAGTCTTCTCTTCTCAAGGCTGAAGAGTCCCAACTTACTCAGTCTATCCTCACAGGGGAGATGCTCCAGGCCCCTAATCATCTTCGTAGCCCTTCTCTGGACTCTCTCCAGGAGATCCCTGGCTGTTTGATCCCAGGGAGCCCAGCACTGGACACAACACTCCAGGTGGGGCCTGACCAGGGCAGAGCAGAGGGGGAGGATCCCCTCCTGTGACCTGCTGCCCACACTCCTCCTGATGCCCCCCAGGATCCCATTGTCTCTCTCAGCCCCCAGGGCACACTGCTGGCTCATGGCCACCCTGTNCCAGCCTGTCCTGACTCCAGCAGTTATTCCTTCCCAGGTGCCAGACTCTCCCCTTGCTCTTGTTGAATCTCATCTGGTCTCTCCCTGCCCAGCTCTCCAGCCTGGCCAGGTCTCTCTGGATGGCAGCGCAGTGTTCCTGCCTGTCAGCCACCCCTCCCAGCTCTGGATCATCAGCACTTGCTGAGGGTGGATGCTGTTCCCTCACCAAGGTCCTTGATGAAGATGTTAAACAGGACTGGACCCAACCCCAGCCCTGGGGAACACGGCTGGTCACAGGTCTCCAGTCAGATTCTGCTCCTCGAATCACAACCCTCTGGGCTCGTTCCGACAGCCAATTCTCAACCCAAAAATTTCTGTGTGGGGGTGAGAGAGGTGGGAGCTTATCTTGTCCTGGTGGGTGTGGTGGGTCCTACTACTGTGCTAGGAAGTCACAGCCAGCCTTCCATGGTTTTCCTGCCCTGGGAATGGTGCCTGCTCACTGGGGCAGTCTTAGATCTGAATGTGCTACCCTGCTGAGCTGGCATAACCCCCATGGCCACAGGACTGAGGAGTGCTGCAGGTGACCACAGCAGCAAGGGCACTTGGGCTGGCCTGCAGTACAGCCTGGGGAGGCCACGGGTGGTCATGCTGTGGGTTTACCCTAGGAGCAGCTAAGCACCACACTCAGTCACCCACCCACTCGCTCACTTCCCCCATGGCAGGATGGAGGAGAAAGTCAGAAGAGTGGAAGTGAGAAAACTCCTGGGATGAGATAAAGCCAGTTTAATAAGTAAAGCAAAAGCAGCAAAGCAAGACAAGGAATGAATTCCCCACGTCCCACCCCATCAGCAAGCAGGTGTCCAGCCATCTCCAGGGAAGCTCATACCTGTTACTCAGGAAGACAAAAACTCTAACTCTGCACATCACTGACCCCCCTCCTTCCTCTTCTCTGAGCCCCTTATATAAGCAGAGCATGATGTCATGTGGTAGGGAATATCCCTTTGGTCACTGGGGTCGGTTGTCTCAGCTGTGTCCCCTCCAACCCCTTGTGCTTCCCCAGCATCCTGCTGGTGGGGCGTTGTGGGAAGCAGGAACGGCCCCAGGGTTGTGTCTGCACAGCTCAGCAGTCACTAAAACATCTCTATGTAAGAAAACCCATCTCTATATTGCCAACACTGTTTCCAGCACAAATCCAAAGCACAGCCCCAGACCAGCTGCTGTGAAGGAAGTTAAGTCAGTCTCAGCTGAAACCAGGAGAGTGTTGTTTCTGGAAAGAGGGGGCAAGCAGTCCACACACACTGATGGCTGTGCCCAGGCTGTTGGGCTCACCTATTTCTGGATGGCAGGCAGAGCAACAGTACACTTGCCCAGAGTACCTCATCATGGCTAAGGAGTCTCAGGGAAGACTTTAAGAAGGCTTCATAGCCTTGGGCGTTGATGAGTGGTGAGCTTTTAAAGGAGGGCTTCAAAGACAGGTAATAAGCTGACTCCTGGGCATCATGCAGCTGGAGAACCCCCCTGAAATGAACACCTCAGTGATGCTGGGAAGACCTGTGGTGCCACCTCCTGAGCATCTCTTGCTGTTGCTGTCACTCCAACATTAACACTGTGAAAGTTCCCATTGAGAGAAGCATGAGGAGGGAGCTCACTATCCCATGGGGCCCTCATGCACATGTGCAACTGCTGAAAGATGGGTGCTAGCTCCTTCTGGAGGACTGAGGATATTTTCTCAGCAAACCTCACCAGTTCCCATCCCAGGCTGGACAGTGAGACCCTCCTGGTGTACCAGTTTCCCTCCTCCAGAGCTGCTAGCTGATGGGGTGTATCGGTTGGAACCATGGGCAGAAGGAAAGCGCTCTGGGTGGGAGAACTACAGCTCTATAGAATGGTAAAGAGGAAATAACCTCTTAGCCCACAGGTTCTCTGTGCTTTCAGTCTACATACTGCTCTGGGGCTGGCCCCTTATGTACTCCCCAAAGAGCATCCAGTGTCAAGCCTGTATCCAGAGCCTGGATTTGGCTATTCCAAAAGAGCTGGTCTATGAGCTGTGCAGCATATTCTTAGCAGCAGCACTCTCCTGTGCACCACCTTCTGAAAATCTTCTGCTGTCCAGAGACTTCTCCATAAAGAGTTAACATTACTTTTTAGAGCTGCAGCCTTTATTTTTTAAAAGCTGGACTAACTGGTTTTATTAAATGTTGCCCCATCACCCCATCCTCTCTCCTTGCCCTCAATTTCTGTGCTGATAACCTATCACTTCTTACTTTTTTCTGCTTTGTCCCACTCACTCCACCCCTTTGCAGGCTCTGCCCTTCATCTGTTGGAGCAGAAGGATATAGTTCTGTAAACCTTTCTTCCATGCCACTGTGCCCTGGACAAGGTCAGGATTGGCTTGTGCTCTCAGTAGTACGTCAATAAATCCACAGTTTGATTTATAGGAAAAATATGCCACTGGCAGGTGAAGAAGAAACTTTGGATGTCTGAAGCTGTACCTAAAGGAGGTCCTTAATCCCTGTTAACCTTGAGATACCATGGTTCAGAATGGCTTGTTTCCAGCAGAGATGTGTCTGGGTCGTGACAATGAGCGCTGGAAAGAGCTTGCAGGAAATCCAGAGGTGTGTCCAATGGGGAAGGGAAGGATATTGCTTTGTGCCATTGGGATGGGACCTATGGAATGTAATAAAGAGCTCTTTCTTTCTTTGTGTTGCTTAAGTTTAATGACCTTGTTGGTACAGCTAATGCTTGATTACCTATTTAGCTAACACCATCAGTGGCCACATAGCTACAGGCTGCTAGATTTACACTGGGATTTACAGGTGAAGATCTGCAGCTGAGAAGTGGTGTTAGCAGCATCAAGAGCCTGGAAGAGAAGGAAAATGCAGCTTTAAACCACTCAGGACAGAGAGGAGATTGGATGGAGGAATCTGATGCTTGGTTGAGTAATTAATGGATAATTACACTCTGGCTGCTGAGATGACTGGTATGCTTTGCTGAATGAACGTGATTCTTGGTGGGCAGGATACCATGGTCTTTCTTGAAGGTCAAAAGGATGCACCAAATCAGCCTAAATCCTAGTTGGGGGTGATGTAGAGCTTGCCCATGCACATCTGAAAGCCCTGGGTGCTACACTGACACCCAGGCAGGACACATCCATGTTAATGCAGCCTTTGCATGGCAGGTGACTCCAGCCCTGGGAGCAGCATCGGGCCACCTGCAGATGACAGCACTCACCCCAAAGGGAGATGGTGTCTGGGTTCCACAGGTAACTGGGAGTTTCCAGACTCTCACCAAGGCACCAGTGCCACTGTGATGATACATGACACTAATACAAAAGGAACAGCAAAGCCTACCTGGGGTACCTGGACCTGCCTATGTATTTCGTGTAAGCAGAACACTTGCCAGGGTGGCCAGAGTCCCTCTGGTACAAGGGGACAGCTTCTGCTTTTGCTTTTGAATTTCTCCTTAGGGGACAGATAGTGACATTGTCTTTTCAGCTTCTGAAAATCTGACCTTCACTGATCTTTTTTTCCTTTATTTCAAGATTTAAAATGATATCTGCTTATTAGCAGTTTCTTTTTCTCATATTTTCTTCTTATTTGCCTTGGCTTAATAAGAACTATGAAAATATTTGAACAGTAGGAAGGACTGTCAACCTAATCTTGTGAGATTTACATGGCTGATGGTCGGTAAGAATTCAGCATTGTCTTTTGTGCTCAGCCTGACTGATGTCCAGAGAATTAAACTGTTGCTGCTGCCTTCCCATCTGCTGGCTGAAAGCACAGCCCCTTCTCTCACTGTGGAGATGCTGTGATCCACCTTGAAGCCCTCAGCTGGCACAACACTTTTTGTCCTTTACAGACATTTGAGGGTGGAATCTCCCACTTTGTGCCTCTGGCCTGTTGTTATCTTTGTGCCTCTGGCCTGTTGTTATTTGCACAGGTAAAACTCTGTGATTGCCCCCATTAATGTGTGTATGATCTCACTGGAGACAGCTGGAGCTTGCTCTGTGCCACAGCCTTGTTCTTTGTCCAGTCTTTGTTACCCACAATGACCAGCAGTTACTTTACATGCATTTCCAAACCATAGCATCATGGAATCACAGGCTGTTAGGGTTGAAAGGAACCTCAGAGATCATCTAGACACAAGCCCCTGCCATGGGCAGGGACACCTGCACCAGCCCAGGGTGCCCCCAGCCCCATCCAACCCGGCCTTGAGGGATCCAGGGGCAGCCCCAGCTTCTCTGGGCACCCTGTGCCAGGGCCTCCCACCTCTCCAGGAAGAATTTCGGCCTCCCAGCCCCTCTCCAGCTGCCCTCCTGCAGCTGAAGGCCGTTCCCCTGGGCCTGGCCCTCCCTGCCCTTCATCCCACATGCAGAACCTGGCCGTGTTGAACTTCATGCAGTATGGACAGGCCCATGTCTCATGCCTGTTCAGGTCCCTCTGGATGCCATCCCTTCCCTCCAGCGTGTTGACCCAGCACACAGCTTGCTGCCATTGCCAGGCTTGCTGAGGATGGACTCGATCCCACTGTGCATGTCGGTAACAGAGATGTTGAACAGCTTGGGTCCCAGTCCTGAACCCTGAGGAATGCCACTTGTCACTGCTCTCCACCTGGTCATGAAGTCATTGACCTCAAGTCTTTGAGTTCATCCTTCCAGCCCATTGCTTATCCACTGAGTGGTCCATCCATCAAATCCATGTCTCTCCAATTTAGAGACAAGGATGTCGTGGAGGAGTGTCTGATGCTTTGCACAAACACAGGTAGATGACATCTGTCACTATTCCCTTATCCACCAACACTGTAACCTTCTCACAGAATGCCACCAAATTTGTCATGCATGATTTGCCCTTAGTGAAGCCATCAGTCACCCAACGTGTCCATGCTTTCCACGTGCCTGAGCATAGTTCCCAGGAGGATCTGCTCCATGACCTTGCCTTTCATCCAGAGGTGAGACTGACCAGTCTGTAGCTGTCCAGCTCTTCCTTTTTTCCCCTTTTTAAAACTGGGGCTGTGTTTCCCCTTTTCTAGGCAGTGGGGACTTCACCAGCCTGCCATGACTGATGATCACTGATGATCTGACTACTGTTTAATTACACAAACCATTTCATTAAGCAATTTTAAATGGGACCTGATACTAATTATGGCAGGTCCATCATTCAAATGTGCTGTATATTCCACATATTCCATATTCCACCTCAGTATATTCCACAAGTGCACATTGGCAAAACGACTCATTTCTGGCTTCCCAAACCATCAGAGATGTCAACCAACAGGGACAAAGCAACCAAACTCCACCATTATCTTTTACCATCATAAATTTAAGCTGACCTCTTTCACTTGCAGAGATGTGTGCCTTTATTCCCCTTTTTACTGATTTATCAAAAAGGAAGTCAACATTTACTCAAAGGAATGGAGAAGTATGCACCTTTCTGTTTAAGCCAGGAAAGCAAACCAGCAGATATTTCCTCTTGGCTCAATCTGGTCCCAGGTTCTCCCTTTTTGGCCACACCTATGTCAGACCCAGCTAATTTCTGCCCCAGTGCAGGTGCTATAAAGGACTGGCTTGTTTCCCAGTCCTGCCAGCTCTGCAGAGATGGCAGGTAAGATCAGTGCTTTTCAATCTTGTATTTGGCTGATTTGGTATTTCTGGTGTGGGTATGGGTGAGTCCAAGGAGATGAGGGGGCAGTGGAGACCATTAGGAACTGGTGGCCCTTTGTGCTTCTCCCCCCACATGTGAAGTATTTTGAGAAGTGAGGAAAGGCAACTTCTCTGCCTCAGGTAGAAATGTCCTGCAGTGTAGGATTGCAAGGAATAAGTAGCCCTCATTCTTATTTGAGGGAACAGCACCCACCCTCAGCAAGTGCTGATGATCCAGAGCTGGGAGGGGTGGGTGACAGGCAGGACACTGCGCTGCCATCCAGAGAGACCTGGACAGGCTGGAGAGCTGGGCAGGGAGAGACCAGATGAGGGTCAACAAGAGCAAGGGGAGAGTCTGGCACCTGGGAAGGAATAACTGCTGGGATCAGGACAGGCTGGGGGTGACCTGCTGGAGAGGAGCTCTGTGGAGAAGGACCTGGGGGTCCTGG